>JBBMOC010000006.1:12683522-12781710 GCA_037975185.1 Centropyge bicolor
CACACACACACACACACACACACACACACACACACACACACACACACACACACACACTATAACTCAGGCCTGTCGGCTCATTTCTGATGGTCTGAAAGCTGTCAAAATATTGACACCTGAGGACAGATGAGCTAAGATGGAGCGAGAGAGAGAGAGAGAGAGAGACAGGGGGGGGGGGGGGGGGGGGATTCAGGACAATAAGAGGCAGGAGCAAGAAGAGAGTAAAGTAGGAAACACAAGAGCTGGTGAGAGAAACAGATGATAAACAGAAAAAGACTCCATCTCCTCCATCTCTCTCTCACCTCCCATAACCCTCCATATCTCTCTCTCTCTCCTTGTCAGACTGAACTAGCGTCACTGTCCCAGCTCATTACATCCCCAACCAGAACTGGGACCAGTTCTCTTTCCATTTGGTTAATGGAAGAAGAAGCTGCCTTTCACTTCCTCATCAAGCCACATTCATCTTCAGACAGCTGGTTTCCTTCACCGATGAATACAACACCATGCATGTGCAAAATAAGGTGGTAGTGGAAATGTGAAGGAAAACCCAACTCCTTACTGGCATGAAAAGATCTCACTCCCAACTTTGAATTAAAAAAAATACACACAGAAAAAGTGCAAATTTTATCAAGCATTATGAGTTTACAACATGCACAAGCTTCTGTCTGTAGAAGAAAGCTTATACAAAATATATCTAAATCATATCTTAAATTAAAATTAATAGCCTCTAAGATAAACAGCATCTTTATTCTTTAAATGACTTATCATCGCTGTCAATTTCATTTTGTGCAAAAAAAAACCTCCTCACAAGGATTCAGATTATCAGGTGATCGGCTTTAGCTCAAGAAACAATAAAGACTGAACTCAAACTTAAACTCAGTGAAGGTTCATAATCAAAATGTCCTCTCTACCATCTCAAATGGACCTGGACTCCTGGACAGAAATGATCAGGCCCAGGAAAGTTGAAGTGAACTGAAAACTTTGGAGAAGATCAACACACTCACAGTGAAATGCTCAAAGTCCAAAAACAGCCAGATGTGGAGAAAATAAGGCTCCCAGGTCCAAATCCAAAGCTTAATGATACATGTTGGACGGCCATCAGGCAAATGTTTGACCAAAGGGATCCCAGAGCCTTTAACGATCTCAAAGTGAACACACCTGTGTCCTGCAAGTGCTCCTGGGAAATGCAGTTCTCATGTGTAAATCTCAAGTCTCAATCCACAGGAAGAAGGAAGTAGAACGTATCACAAAAACTAGAGATAAATTCATACAGAATGCAACTAGGAAAAAGGAAGAAAATACAGTATGAACAACCTGGAAAGTAATAAAGTGAAGTATAGTCATCAAATACACCAGTAAACTCTGTGTATTATAATATCCATATCTCGATTTAAACAGGCTATAAGGAGCCTGATATATGTATCCAATAAAACTTCTCTATCTTTGTGGCAATTAAGCCGCATGTTTGAGGAAAAACTCTCTCTCTCTCTCTCTCTCTGTGCACAGAGACACTTCAGATCACTTATAATCTGATTAAACACAAAATATTTTATTAACATCAGCTTTAAAAAAAAATGTCTCAAAGCCAGATTTTGACACAGGACTCTTCAAATTCCCAAAGTCCAAAACAAAGCTCCAGTTGATGATATTACCACAAACCAATTACCACATTGTTAAACTGGGGCTTCGGGGGCCTCTGGGGGTCCGGGGGGCCCCGAGGCAATGCCCGCAAAAAGAAGCAGTTTGACAGCAAGGCTTGAAGTGACGAGCGGCGGGATAATTAGGATCCTCTTTTTTTTTGTTCACTGAGCCTTTGTTGTAAAAGGATATTTCAACATCTGGAGAAATGCACTTTCTTTATTGCTCTTTAATGAGAAGATTGTTACCACTCTGAAGCCTGTATGGAAAACATGAAGCTGTCCAGTATATTACAGTTTTTGCACACATCAAACGAAGCAGATACAGTATGTTAATTAGTGGTCTTTAGAGGAAGTGTTGGTAGGTGGATTTTGTCACCTCCAAACAGAGCCCAGATGTTTCCATTCATGCTAAGCTTCATATTTCTCCTACAGACCAGATGATGACAAATAACTAAAGGAATGAATTAAGTGGTAAAAATAAACAGGGAAAAACAAGCAGCCTGGTTCCATCCAAAGTTCATAAGCCTGAAAGCACCTCTAAAGCTCATTAACTAATGAGTTGTTTCATCATCGTTTGTTCCAAGAATCTGTTTAATCTGCTCACAAGCAGAAATGAGGTAACGACAATTTTGCAATTTCAGAGGAAGTTAGTCAGTTAACGCAGGGAGAAAAAGCATTTAAGCATATTTGTAAAACTATTGCACCGATGGTCAAACTGCTTTATCGCCATTATTCAACATGATACTGTTGTTGTTTCAGCTCCCAGTCGATGCACATGAGAAAATCAACATTTGGAAACAGTGTGCTCCAGTTTTCACTTCGAACTCCTGATGCTGGCTGGAAACTCTAAGTAGAGCATTGCCTGTTTCTGTGTGCATGCAGATATCACCAGTGTTCGACATAAGTATGTTTACACAGTCTAAATTTGGGGTCTCGCCTTCCTCCTTCTGTGGACAAAACACAAGACCCCATAATGTGAGTCCTTACATTAGGATGAAGACTTGATTTAAGGTTAGGGTCTAGGTATGGCCTGCAGCATATCAACAGGATGTCCTCACAAGTATAGAAGTGCAAGTATGTGTGTGTGTGTGTTTGCTATTGGCACAGGCATTTAGCTCCATGTCAGCTGGCTCTTTAGATCAATACTCTCATCAGCCAGCTGTTTGCAGGAGAACATACAAACCGGCCGTGTGTGTCGGAGCCTCAGAGAGCTGCTACGTGCGAAGGGAAGGAACGTGCAGCATGTGTTTGAAAATACAAATCGGAGTGAGAATTGAATGCATTTTCCAAATCACTGGCTGTCAACCTGCCGTCTTGATCAAAGGCGAACCATCTGGTTTACAGGTATTCCAAACCTGCAGCTCACGATTAACACAAACGCCTGATTTGCTTCAGGTTCAACAGCTCCATCCTGCAGCTGGATTCACATGTAGCTGGCCTGGGATCAATACCGCCAACATTCGCCCCGACTCTTGATTTTGCATATAAATGAAATGTTCAGGTTGAATACGCTCGTCTGATCAGCCGGGATCTCGCGGCGGTTTAGTAATTCCGAGCGACGCCTGGCCCGCTCTGTTTGACATGCTGTAGTCGCCCTAATTGCTTTAAAGACATTCGCAGTCAGGTGTGGTCACCTTGAGAGAAAAAGGCAAACACGTCTGAGGTAATATCTAATCTGTTCTTCTAAAAATAGACGAGGAGAGATAGAGATCCCAGATGTTTGCTGATGCTGATGATGAGGAGGACGCTCGATGATTCACGACGGGGATGAAACAGCACGAACGAGCAGTTTGTGGTAAATAAGATGTAAAAAGAAAAATGAAGTATTAAAGATGGTTAGAAGTTCACAGCCTTCATGACGACTGAGGAGGAACGTTTGACACAAAGGCACGAGTGCTGAGATTAATGTTTAGATGTAATCCACTGCCTCCTGAACATTGATGGGAATACAGTTACTGTTGTGCAACGCTTGAGTGTAAGTTTGAGAAGAGCCTTAAAGATTTGTTTGAATGCACGGACTGATGCAAACTATAAATGTATTTTTATTTTTCTCTCTTCATATTAAGTGACTAAAACTGTCTTTGCCATTTCTGTACTTTCAGTCATTGTGTCGAGCATTGTGGCCTGTAGGTGGCCCTCTTCTCTGTGTTTGTCCAATGAACATGCTAACTATGAACTAACTGGCACTCAGTAAAAAAGGGGGGGCGGGGGTGTGGGGGGGGGGTCTGTTAAAGTTCATTTGTAGTCTAATTTTTTGTAATGCAAAAGAGCAACTAGCACAAACACATTGGGCCGACGCCTTCATCAGTCTGCAGCTCATGCTCCAACCTTTAAACAGGTAAGAAGCGTCAGGTGCACATAACAAATCATAGAAATAGAACACATAGAGCAGATTACAAGGAGAAACACATCATCGAAGGCGTCAGTCAAAATGTGTACTTGTTACTCCTCTGCATTACACAACACATATGAGTTGACTTTGTTATGTTTAGAAAAAGATCAGTTAGATCAATCAATTTCAGTTAGGTTTAGATTGAAATAAATGCATGTATGTAAGTTTATATCCGTTAAATATGTGACGTAAGTTAAAATAAGTCAACTTTTACTTTTGGTTCCTGAGCGATTGTGTTTGTTTGACTCATCCATCCACCCCAGTTTCTCCATACATCGACTTTCTTACTCTCGTCACCTTTGCTCTCGTCATAATTATTACGGCCACTAGAGGTCGCACCTAACAATAAATGCAATTATAAGTCTTAATAAGCCGCTTGCGCAGACGATATATACAGCATTTTTGGGGAGAAAGACTGGCATTATGAGAAAATAAAGATACAGAAAGAGTGAATTTAAATGATTATTTCTCACTCTCTCACTTTAAACCAACTGCTTTACCTTCAATCGACACACGTGGTGAACAAGGGGAACATGCTGATCCTTCACTAAACCCAGAAATAATCCACAACAATAACACAGCTGACTGACAGAAACACGTGGCATTTATTTTTATGACTGTCTCAGATTGTTTTTCTAAATTAACCTGATTACACTCAGAGCTTCTTTCTTCTCGTCACACACTCTGATGACAGGAAGTAGACGCAGAGTGAGATGTTTCTTAAGTCTGTGTTTTCATTTTCCCTATGGACCCTCCACACTTCAACACACACAAACACTGTTTTTCTTCACCGCCCATCGTCCACGCCCCCCCGGCGAGGCTGGATGAGGATGTCTGGATGTTTTACACCGTGGGACAGCTGTAAAAGAGAGGGCGCCATCAATCCGGCGTCCAGCCATCCTCATGCACAGGGAGGATTAATGATGAAGCTTCTGTTGCAACCAAACACAATCCACAGCTGTGATATATGACACAGAGTCAGTGGGTCTGCTGATGGTCATGTGATTAATGAAAGGCCTATGTGTGATTTATGCAGGAAGCCAAATCAGCTCAATCTCATTCATTCTAATATACACAAAATTAATTGGAGGTTAAATGGCAGAATAAAGTATGTTTGATAAATGACTGCCAAAAGTATGTGGACACCTGAACATTACACCCATATGTGATAGTTGAGCATCTCATTTGAAAACCACAAGCATGAATCTGCCGCTGTAACAACCTCCACTCTTCTGGTTTCAGATTTTGGAAACTGGCTGCAGGAATTTGCTCCTGTTCAGCAACAAGAACATTACTGAGGTTCATCTTTTTGGTCTGATTGTTGGATGTGGGTGAGGTCAGGACCAGTAAAATTCATCAACAACAAGCTATGAAAACCATCTTGCTTTGTCATTTGGAAACAGTAAAGGTTCACCGAACAGTTGCTGCAAAGTTGGAGGTGCTCTGGTCAGTATACATTATATATCATAGCAGAGGTTTCACTTAAAACTGACATGCAGCCCAAACCATTAAAGATAGACCAAGACCAAGAAGTAAGTAAGCAGGGGCGTCCCAATACTTTTGACCATAAAATCTAGGTCTAATCAGACAGAACAAGACAGGACAGATCCTATAAATACAACCAGACCACATGTTACTATCAGACATGATTTAAACCCTCAGAATGAAGTGAAGTTCAAATCTCCACAATAATATAAGATTGGAGAGTTTGATGGATGGTGGAGATTCACATCTACATATGAACATAGACACATCTCTCTCTCTCTCTCTCTCTCTCTCTCTCTCTCTCTCTCTCTCTCCAACAGCTGTCTGTGGTCTCTCTATCCTCACAGGACGACTCCACTCCCTAAACACACAGAGCCAACAGCACTGCAGCCTAATTTAGACTCTCTGACACTCACACACATGCACGCACGCGCACGCACACACGCACGCACACTTGTGGTCTCTTCTCATCTGGTCCAGTTGCAGACAGCAGGTTTCCTCCAAACATGAACAAACACAGTGAGCACTGAGATCTTCAACTACACACACACACACACACACACACACACACACACACACACACACCTCAATGTGTCCGTCTCACACATCTGTTCATGTGTGGTAAACACACACACACACACACACAGTCCTTTTTAAACGCAGTGTCCTTCCAGTGTCTCCTAACTTACCGGCTGCGCGCGCGCTCGTTTCAATCACAGGTGAGATTAACAGCATCATCTCTCCGGTGCGCGCGCGCACGCACACACACACGCAAACACACAGATAGAGAGAGTAACATACAGTAGAGTAACATCCAGCATCCAGGCAGCAGCTCAGCACATCGCAGCTCTGACAGTGTGTAACATTACTGAGCACATGAAACATACATGTTCTCTGTCTCCATGTGTTCATTCATTCATTCATTCATCTGCTGCCTCTCATCATCATCATTATCATCATCATCATCATCCTCGCTCCTTCTTACCTCTGCGCTGGCTTCTTCTCTGCTGCGAAGCCAAAAGAGGCTTCACCGACCCACCAGAGCACTGCTGCACAGAGAGAGAGAGAGAGAGAGAGAGAGAGAGAGAGAGAGAGACTGTGTATGAGAGAGAGACTGAGAGCGTGAGAGAGAGAGAGAGAGACTGAGAGGGTGAGAGAGAGAGAGAGAGAGAGAGAGAGACTGTCTATGAGAGAGAGACTGAGAGCGTGAGACAGAGAGAGAGAGAGACAGAGAGAGAGAAAGAGAGAGAGACTGTATGAGAGAGAGAGGGAGAGAGAGAGGGAGACTGTAAGAGAGCAAGAGAGAGAGAGAGACTGTGAGAGAGCGAGAGAGAGAGACTGTGTATGAGAGAGAGACAGAGAGACAGAGAGAGAGAAAGAGAGAGAGACTGTATGAGAGAGAGAGGGAGAGAGAGAGGGAGACTGTAAGAGAGCAAGAGAGAGAGAGAGAGAGACTGTGTATGAGAGAGAGACACACACAGAGAGAGAGAGAGAGAGACTGTATGAGAGAGAGACAGAGAGAGAGAGACAGAGAGAGAGAGAGAGGAAGAGAGAGAGGGAGACAGTGAGAGAGCGAGAGAGAGAGAGAGACTGTGTATGAGAGAGACTGAGAGAGAGAGGGAGAGAGAGAGATAATGAGAGAGAGTGACTGAGACAGATAGACGGAGAGAGACAAAGAGAGAGATAGAGAGAGAGACTGAGACTGAAGGAGACTGGGAAGGAGAGAGAGAGAGAGCAGCTTCTCTCTCTGTCTCTCTGAGGTGTGATCAGGGGACAGAGGGGGTTAGATTTGGTTTGATAGATTTAAGGTTCAAACAAGTCTCCAGGTAACCAATATAATATTTAATTAAAGGTCAAGTTAAGCCAATTTTATTTATATATTGTCCAAAATATCACATCAATACAACAACCACTACACATAGACTAATTAATATATATATATTTTTTTAAATTACAGCCTCCATCACAGCTTCAGTGTGTTCAAGTGCTTTATTACACGACCTCTGTCACGGTTGTTTGTTTACGTGTGTGGCATATTGGCCTTTGTGTGTGTTGGTTGGATGTGACTGGGATGTGATTCTCAACACACAAATCTCTCTCTCTCTCTCTCTCTCTCTTTCTCTCTTAACCCTCACTTCTCCAAACGCAGCTTGAATTGACAGCAACAGTTTTATTACATCATGTTTGGGTCCTGTGGTTATTTAGGGGCTGAAGCCTGATGGCGTTTCCTGCTGCAGGTGAGAGTAATGATTTGCCTGGCGGCCCCCGAGGCAAACACTGCAGGTGAATGTATTTCCTGTTAACAGGCAACCTTTGTCAGGGCCACAGATAATACTGATTTCCAATATTAAAGCTTTATCTGGCATCCAAAAGCTCCCAGGTTCTGCTCTAACACAGCCAGTATGAAAATGAATTTAATTATGGATGGACGGGGAGAGATGTCCTGGTCGTATTCTCCCGGTGCGCGGTGATGACAAATGAATAAATGAATGAAGAGTCGTGATTGTGCTGCTGCATGCTGTGGTGATTTTCACCAGCATTTTGCAGACGTGTAAATGAGGAGCAACCTTATAATATCTAAGTCATGTAAACCAAGTCATGTGACGTCAACTTCCCCACTGTGGGACGAATAGAGGCTTATCTTATCTTATCTTATCTTATCTTATCTCATCTCATCTCATCTTATCTTATCTTGTCTTATCTTATCTTATCTTGTCTTATCTTATCTTATCTTGTCTTATCTTATTTTGTCTTATCTTATCTTGTCTTGTCTTGTCTTATCTTATCTTATTTTGTCTTATCTTATCTTGTCTTATCTTGTCTTATCTAATCTTATCTTGTCTTATCTTATTTTGTCTTATCTTATCTTGTCTTGTCTTATCTTATCTTGTCTTGTCTTATCTTATCTTATCTTATCTTATTCTGTCTTATCTTATCTTGTCTTATCCTATTTTGTCTTATCTTATCTTGTCTTGTCTTGTCTTATCTTATCTTATCTTATTTTGTCTTATCTTATCTTATCTTATCTTATCTTATCTTGTCTTGTCTTATCTTATCTTATCTTAATGCCTAGAAGAAGAAGAAGAAGAAGAAGAAGAAGAAGGTAAACTCTCACACACTTTGTTAGCATTCCACTCCATTCTTACCCATTTCTAAAATGAATAATCCAACAACAGTTTGATTGATTGTTCCCCGGAGTGCACAATTAAAAAAAACACAACTCAGGAAAATTAATGTTTTTGCAGATGAACAATTGAATTTAAAGCAACGTTTCGGTCGCTCCCTTGTTTAGAAGTTGCGTAATGAAACATGAGTTAATTACCTCAGTGTAACAAAGTTGTTTTCTCAAGATAACGAGTTAATTTTTCAATTAGCGCGACAGAGTGGTTTGGTTGAGATAAAAAAAAAGGCCTGTTATCAGGAGGAAACAACCTGAGACAACTGAAGTTAATTCATGTTGCTTAATGCTCGTGCTTCTGTACGTCTGTGGTTTTGTATCTGCGGCGAACAGAGGAAGCTTCACGACACCCTCTGAATGGTAAATGTTGCAATAAAGCCGGCGAAGTTTCCCCGAGTTCACCCCTTCCTCCTCTTCCTCGCTCGCTGTAATCTCTCCTAATTTCTCATCTTGAACACACGCAGCAGGTCTAACGGCTCGAAAGCAGCGAGCCGCGGGCCCGGCACATCAACTCCGAGCTGATGGGGACTTCTGGCCGAGCACTGAGGCACATCAAAGCATCTGATGCAACGATGGACTCAGGGAGGAAACTGGGTGCTTACTGTAGTCAGGAGAGGTTACACTCCTTCACTGAGTGTGTGTGTGTGTGTGTTGCCACATCTCACATTAAGCATGTCAACATGTTTACAGCGAGCACATTCTCACTGCTGGTGCTGCAGACTAAAAATATTTGCTGCCCTAATTCAATAGAACATTACTGGGACAGAGAGCGAAGTGACAGCCAGCTTCAAAAGCCGCTTGTTTCTCCCTTTCTTCGCCTTCCTCGCCTTCATCTGCTGTTTAGTGTGGAAATGGAAAAAAAAGAAAAATGGACGTCAATAAGCTCACAAATCAATACGTGCACTTACCAGCTAACTGTCGTCAAAAACAACATTGATACTAATGGACCACTCTGGCCTGACACACACACACACACACATACACACACACACACACACACACACACACACACACACATCATATCTGGTCATGGGTGGAAACTATAGCCTCCATTCTGGACCAACTGAATTATTGAACAACAGTAAACAGGAAGTGAAGATCCCACTGGGAAGCGTGTGTGTGTGTGTGTGTGTGTNTGTGTGTGTGTGTGTGTGTGTGTGTGTCAGCCATCGCAGACAGCAGACTGACAGGTATTGTGTAAATCAGATCGCCTCAAAAAGCACGAGGGGACCGTTCACATCTCGAGCGACGGCGAACAACAAAGCTCTGCCTCTGAAGAACAACAACAAAAAAAAAACACCTCGACTTTTCTCCGTCTCCCATCTCGAGTGCTTGATAAGAGCTAAGAGCGGCGCAGAGACATGAAGGCGTTGTGTGGGCTGCCGGAGAGAGTGGGATAAAAGCATCCAGGGCCCGCGCACGGCACCAGAGGAGGAGAGAGCCGAGAGATGACCACATGCTTCTGGTAAACAGCTTCAGTCTCTGTTCCAGTCACACGGCAGCAGAGGTGAAGCCATGTTGGAATGAAAGTTGTTCTTGTGTGGAGAACAGAGATTGTAGTATCTATGACGATATTGATGATACGACATAAGGCCAAAGCAAACGAGCACCGAGGAAGTCAAGACAGTAAAATGAATACGATCAAATAAGTAGGAATAAAAACAGTAGAAATAAAAATAATTATAATAATTAATAAAAAAAAAAAAGTTTTAAGATGAGATTTAGAAGCAGCTCAGATGTTCAGTAGGTAGAGTTTCATAATGCTTTGTGATGTAAACAGAGGTCAGACATTTTCTAAGTCTCCATAGTGATTTTAAACCTGATTTGTTTTTAGCTGTTGAATAACTTTTAACTCCCTTCTTTGTAGCTGTAAGTTGTTTCAAGAGAGCAGAAAAATTATTTTATCAAAAAACTATTTGATTTGTGTCCACATGGAAGGAGGTTGGCTTCTCACTAGGGGTCAAAGGTCACCAAATTTTTGTGTTTACATGCGTGATTCAGCATGAGTAAACTGAACCAGAACAGAAGCTGGAAAAATGGAACCGACCGAATGATGAACTTATCTGACACTTCTCATCCGTGTGACCGTGGCTCAGGACGTCCAGTGAGCTGTCCACTCACAGGGTTGGCACTTCCTGTCCACACCTCAACATGTCCTCTGCAACCTGAAGGCTGGAGCCGGCACCGACACGGCAGCTTGGCGTGTGTGTGAGTGGGTGAATGACAGGCAAATTATAAAGTGCTTTGGATAAAAGTGTTACATACTGTGAATGCATTTATACATTAAAGCGGCACCATTCCATATTCTTATATTAACAATGGAAAAATGGAGCATGTGGGATGTGAAAGGTGTCGTTCGAAGCGTTGAACCTGCAGGTAATTATCACCCAACGCTGCTGCTGCTTTCATGTTAAAAGGCGGGTTTCAGTGTCTTTTAGCTCATTTGATTGGATCTGAACATCCACTGTTTTGGTTCATTCTCACCTCCTTCATCTACATTGATAGTTACCTCCGCCAAGGAGGTTATGTTTTTGCCATCGTTTGTTTGCAACATAACCGAAAAGTTATTGACAGATTTTGATGAAATTTTCAGCAAATGTCCTTTCTGGGACAAGGAATAAATGATTACATTTTGGAGGTGATCTGGAAAACCGCCATTACGGAAATGTCGATTTTCAGATATAACTATTAAACTAAAAATGATATCAATATGATTCCAATTGCTAAGGGTCTGTTTTTATGGTCCAGGAATCCATTGAAATAGATAGATCAAAGGTAGGACTAATATTTTGGGATGTAAGTCACAATAAGCTGGGGGAACTGTGCTGCTTGGCGGAGTGCTTTTCTAGTTCGTTCTGGAGACCAAACCAGAGCCAAAAGGAGCCAAAATATTGGACCTGGATTTGCCAGGTGGCCAGAAACACAACTCCAAATCTCTGCTAATCAATGGATATATAAATAGGAAATTGGAAACACATTTGCTGTATCAATTTTAATGTTTGTTGTACTGCCCCCAAGTGGCCAAAAAATCAATTCAAGCATGAAGACAAGCAAGTATGAAGATGTTGTGGGGATGCACGGGTGTTAAAGTTATTAGAACTGGTATAAGAAACGATGCAGTTCGCAGCTAAAGACTTCAGATATTGCACTTTGATTCGGGCACTTTAAATAGACTGATTTTTTTTCATATCGGTGCAGCTTTTCTCGTGTTTATGCAGAGCGGTTATCTCCCTCTAAACTGATTTGGGAACTCTGGCAGGAACCCAGAAGAGACTCCGAGCGCAATTTAATGCAGCCTGAATCTCGCAGATACTGAGCGATGGTCTCATTTTCAAACCGGCTGTAACCCCGGAGTTACACATTTGCAAATGAACTCTCACAGGCACAAAAACACAGCAGGCTCCAGCTTCCCCTCTGATCAGACTTCAATTTAGCTATTGTACACTTCTCTCTGTAGCGAATCCTTGAAAGGAATCCCAGGTGACTCAGCCCCCACATTTTCCACCTGTACCAAAGATGATTAATCCACGGCCTCCTCCGCATTACACCTCCCCTCCTCTGTACTGACACTGCAGTGGCTGTTGCCTCGATCGGCCCCGAGCGTCGCTGCAGGTGGACGGACCGAAAACCAGCTCGGGTCAACACACCGACGAGTCTCTGAAGAGTTCTCTCAGCCGCGCTACTTTGTACACAAATTAGTCAAATGTTTATTCAGTTAAAGCACAAAAAAAAGCCTCATTTTATTTTGACATTGAGTGGAGGGGAGTGTGTGCAGGGAGATACCTCACAGGGCTGGAACAGATTTTCAATCCCTGCGAGTCAAATCAAAAAGCCTTTGGACAAGACTGTTTTATCAATGACATTAACCACAGCAGCAGAGAGTAGAGGTAACCTTGACTCTGACAGTGCTTCTTTTTTCTATCATGGCTTTGAGTTAAATTCATGGTTAATATGTAAATGTAGCAGGATTTTCACTTATAAAACAAGTCTTTCGATATTTATTTTTTTCTTGCTTTAATAAAGAAGAGATGTTGCTTTTCTCACTGCAAAAGGTCAGTTCAAGAAAGTTTGATTTTAGCATGATTTTAGAATTCACATCCAAACACAAGAGCATCAAAGCTGGCTCTTGACTGATGGATGGAAAGATGGATCTGTTGACACGCAGCTCAGCAGCTGTTATGATTGAATCCGTTGCTCTTTCAAGCCTCTTTATCTGGGTTTTTTTTTTATAAGCCGAGCATCAAAGTCGAGTCTTGACCTTTTGAAACAGTGGTTAACAACAAGTAGAGAAGAGCTGGAGGTGAAATCACAGCAGCTCCTTGCACACTCTCTTTATGAAGGTGTCAAGATAAAAGCTCTTATGCTAAATCTTTTTCTTTGCTTTATTGTTTTAATGGTGAGATACCATTTCACCGAGGTCTAATCTGAGGTCTAAATCAAGAGTTTTAATTGGAAAAAAGTAAACTTCCCCATTTTACATAACATTTTGCTTGTTTGCAGATGGACATTTATTTATTTATTATTGCAGTGCCAACTATTAGAAAGCAGGTTTTACATACTTTATTCATGTTTATTTAACACTTAAGTTAAATATACATCACCCGTTTATGCACTTTACATTATGTCTATATTATTATAGCTGCTAACATTACACCTAATCTGATAACCTGGAGTTCAGTGTTCAATAAAGTTTAGAGATAGTGAGTCTGTATTTTGTGTTATCTAGAGAGAAATTATATCCCTATCATTTCCAATCATCTGGTTCAGCGGAGGTTTCCAGCTGCTGCCGAGCCAGCGTGGAAGGAAACACAGGCGAGAGGTGGTTTCTGGCTCTGCTCGGCTGTGAGAGCAGTTAAAGTGCAATCAGGTGAATCAGTTCGACGGAGGAACAATCGGAGCCCGAGGCGGCCGCAGTCCAAATCCCAGACCTCCACCTTCTCTGCGAGCTCCTCTCTGTTAGATACAATCACACAGGAGCTGTGCAGGGGAGAGGAAATCCACTTTCCCTCTGAGTGACAGTCAGAGAGGAAGTTGTTATTAGTGTGAGAGGAAATCATGACAAATGACGTTGTTTGCTGTTAACCCCAGGAAGCCTCACACATCAAATCAAAACAATCTATTTTTTTTATTTGAGGTCATTATTGAACCTTTTAACCACATTTTAAAAACACTTGTGACGCATTTTTTCATCATGATATTTGATAAATCCGGCTTTCATCAACTGGTTTTTTAGACGTAAAAACATACATTTCAATCACGCATAAATCACTTGTAAATATATATTATTTACATCTATATACTCTATTTGAATTGAACACATGTATATTATAAAAACTGATCCATTGTATATCTAACTAATTTATTTTATCATAGTGTACGTTATATAGTGTACGTTATTGTATTATAGTGTACATTACATGATTAATTGCGATATTAGTTAAAAACAGTTTTTTTGTACAAATATTGCACTAAAGCACAGAAATATTTATGTGTACTGACTTTGAGTATTGCACTGTATTTAGCTTTCTACTGTTAAACCTCAAACAAGTGCTGTTCTGGGTTCAAGAAGTGAGCGAGAGATCAACACAAGTAAAAGGCAAAAGCAGTACCGTGCAGAAACAAACAAGTCGACAGCACCACAAATCGATACGGCATTTATTTATTTCAGAAACTTTAATACTGTGATCACTGCAAATGTCTTTTTCATACCTTTACATTTTACAAAGACAATGGATCCGGGATGTAAACAGTATCTTTAATTCTGTAGAATTTATGGTCCTCTTGAGATCGTGTGCTTTATCTCCAGTCAGAGCTCATCACTTCACTCTTTAGTTTGATCTTCCAACACAGGCCGTGAAACCTTCCTCCCCCTGCTGCAGTCACTAACCCTGCAAGTCGACTGAAACCCGGCATCCCTACAGTTCAGAACACACCCGGCCCGCTTCTCGTCTGAGCAGCGACGCTTCAGGAAAAGAAGGGTTCCGATTTTCTGAATAAAGTCGAGCACCTTCCTCTGGTTGTCTGAACTGCACTGGCAGGAAAACTACGGAGCAACATCCGGACGAGGTTGCACAGGAATGGATCTATTCAGCCATCTCATCCAAAAAACCTGTAAACACCATCCGTTTTATAAAACACTGCGCAAAGGTCCTTAAAAATAAAAAGATATTACAAAATGGAACATCTGAACATTCGCGTTTCCCACGTCCGTCTGAAAAGCACCGAAAACAAAGCCGAGGAGAGAAAGAAACTATAAGCACGGTAAAATAACTCAACATTCACACTGGAGTAACTGGACTGGTGAGTGTGTGTATGTGTGTGTGTCTATGTCTTTGTATAAGGTTGCTAACTGTATCTAACATCCAACTTGATGCACACTTTTAAAGATGCGAGCAAAAACATCTGCACTGCACAGTTTGTCATTTGGCCAAACTTCATTGGAAATACAAAAAAACTAGAGCACTTTCCATGTACGGTAAAACATTAGTCATCATTTTGAAGCATCCACATACAATTTTACAGTCAAAACGTCCTGGATCGGGAACATTTCTGCCTATAAGACGAGTGTATATTCTGAGGACTTCACATTATTGGATGACTGTTAGACGGCTCATCACGACTGGCCAACTTTGTTACACTGTTAAAACAACCGAATCGTCTCACCGAGCAAAAAACACTTGACGCCGTCCGTACAGGCCGACAAGAGATTCTTAAAACAGAACCACATCTTTTTAAGAGTCCACTCATCTCGATGCAGAACTGCAGAGCTGAATGTCAGTTATAGTAAACATCACATTTATTTAGGCTTGTTTATATTCTCTTTTACATTCAGACCGGGGTGCCGTTTTGTGCTATACGCTGCAGGCTTTTAATTGCATCATTTTAAGATGCAAATTTGCTTTAAGAGATTCAAAAAGTGGGAGTGTTTTTTTTCAGGGCTTTGACAGCGAGGGACAGGGAATTAAGGCTTACACCACGTTTGTGAACGAGCATTTCAACTGTACACGTGACCTGAAATAACCCCAACGCTCTTTCTGAGGAAACAGCTCGGCGGCTCCTGCTTGTGTTGTAATTAGCTTTGTGATTTTGGGGGATTTTTTTTTTTTCTTCCAACACGCTCTTATTACAGGGGGCCAGCTGCACTGAAAGATATACTGCATGGAACTGAAGGCACACACACCGACACATTTCCATACGCTTCACACACACATACACTTTGTCCCTGCGTCTGGAGGCTGACCAGTAAAAATATTCATGCGGAGGAGAAGAGAAAGGCTCGCAGCAGATTCCCTGTACAAACATTTATGAGACAGACTGAGAGCATGAAGCTGAGTGAAACTCATAAGTGTGTAAGGTGAGAGTGTGTGTGTGTGTTACCAGGTGTATTTAGTTTTCAGGATGAAGAAGAAGAGCCTTTCCCTTTCATCTGTTCCCCAGGTGCTGTTTCAAAGGCACGTCCCTGCTCTGCCTGGGAGTAAATGACCAAAATAAGTGACTGTAGGCACGGCTGGATAGACTGATGTACATTCACACAATGACAACACACACTGGTACGGCAGGTTACTGCAGCTCCCTCTCTCTCATCATGGGGACTTTAATCTAACCACATGAGTAGTTTTTTAGTTGAATTACGTTCTTGAAAAAAAGGATCCTCACATTACCAACAAATACTGAACCTGAGGAAAACTATAGTTGCTTAAATTTAACACACACACCCACATACATACGAGTACACCTACGGTCTGCTCCCTTTATCAAAAAACATCAACGTTTGATTGTCTCTCAAAGCTGGCTTCGGATTTTACTTCCTGTTCTGTGTTTGTGTGGCCTCCCGGTCGATGTCTGACTGATTGCTGAAGAGGCGTCGGAAAAATACAGAGTGACTGGCAGCACATTTAATAATCATGACACTTCCACTGGTCATCACTAGAGGGCACTGTAAGCAACACGACAGCAGGCTCGGGCACCACAAACTACAACATAATACAGAATAAAAAGCATATAGTCAGGCTTTAGGCAGAATTAAGAAAGAAAGCCATTTAAATAATATAGCTAGTGACCTTTTTCTTGAGGAACTAAACACTGATGTCAGTTGTACTGTACGAATAGAACAACTTATTTATTGGAATTATAATACAAGGAAATAAATTAACCTGGGAAAAAATGTCCCCCTTTTACTTTTCCCTCCCGAAAAAAAATGTCTCTGTCATTTATTATCAGCTGGCTCTCTGTATTCCAGGCAGATGAATAGTGAGTGGAGTCCTCTCTTTCCTTTTTCCCAAGGCATCGTGATGTTGACTGCTTTAATGGAAGCGGATGGAGGCTCTTGTGCAGCAGAGACTGGTGTCTTCTAACCTTTAAAACATCCATTCCCACATCGAACGTCTTCCCAGAGCAGACTCTCCCTTTTCTGAGAGAGACAAGAGTCCTGACGTCTTCCTATTGCTTTTAAGACACATACAATTGGGATGGACCAAAGCACTCTGGATATCAGTCATGTTTTATGGCACCACTTGCCGATGGCTTATAAATATACTCCTCTGTCAGGTGTTGGTTTGTGCTGTAGGGACAGACAGGATGCTGTAATCCAGATCTGAGTGACACAGAGGAGAAGAAAAGAAAAGAAAAAAAACCTGTACAAAGTGTTGTTTCCCTTCTGTTTGGAGACGGATCGACCTGCTTCCATGTCAGTGACCCTTCAGCTTTGAAAAGAGGAAACCACACACTTCTTTCCATTTACATGTGAAGGAAATAAAAACCTCTCCTGTGTCCAGTTGTCTTGTGTCTTCAGATTCATTATGTGTTTGTGGGCCGGCGGATTTGTTGCGTACCTGTCTGACTTTGCGTGGCATTTCAGACACTATTTCCTTAAAGTCACATAGATGTTTTTCCGTGATGGGTCACCTTTCAGAGAAGCTGGGCAACATTTGAAAAAAAGGAATAAAGAGGAAACATAAAAGGCCAGATATCTACTGTAGGTTGTCCCTAAAAAGAGAAACACATCCACTGAGAAGGCATGGCAAAGGGTGGGGTGGGTGGATTCTTTACGTTCACTTCAGGCAAAAACCGGCTTCTTCAGAAAGAGGAGGGAGGGGAAGAGCTTCCTCTTTGTTGGCAATTTTGCGAAAAAGGTTTTGGCACAGCAAGATGAGAGAAAGATCAATTGGGCAACGCTCTCATGGTCCCACAGGAGAGTAGAGGTCAGTCCTTCATAATCTGATAAACAACACCCATTTTTTTCTTGAGTCTCATCCTGAGAAGTTCAACAGAGGGTCTGTGGGGACGGGTCGACAATATTACCCACTGATGTTTGAAGCAAATGGAAGATGGTCGGAGTCCAACAGCAAGTCCCCACTTTTCTTATGCACAGTTCCTCGTCAGCGTCGATCCTCCTCCGCCTCTCCGCCCAGACTGTGTGTGCTGATGTATGCATTTGTGTACGTGCGTGTGTGAGTTAAAATGTGCGGGTCGGGGTCAGTTCATGTCGATGGTGTTGAAGACCCACTCGGTGAACTTCTTGAGCTTGGCAGCCGAGGTCTGGGACTCCTCCTGCAGTCTCTGGTTGTCCTCCCAGAGCCTCTTGATCTGAGCCTGGAGTCGCACCTTCTCTTCACGCTCCTGAGAGAGAGAGAGAGAGAGAGAGAGAGAGAGAGAGAGAGAGAGAGAAGGTTAAAATCAATAAATGGAACCAGTTACTAAGCAGCTGGGGAAGAAATAATGGAACAAGCGTCTCAAAAGCACAATGTAGATAAAGAATAAAAATCAGTAAACAGGGTAAACACATTACTCTCTGTATAAATATAATCAACTCTCTATCTGTTTGCTGTTTACATAAACATCTCAGGCCTACAGACTGTGAGTCACATCTCAATAGAACTGAAGGGCATTGTGGGTAGATTTTATCAGTCGACATTATGAGGCCGCCAAAAGCGCTAGTCGGGTGCATGAACATAAATATCCAGCCAGTTAAAGAAAAACACTGTGAGACTGTGGAGAGTTTTTGCTTCCTGCTGTCAATCAGCTGCGAGCTGATTGCTGCTGGCATGAGCGTGGTTGGAGGAGGTGAGAGTGAGGTATATTAGTTTTGCCGGTGTCAAACTGATCTAATGCTTCTTAAAAAATAAGAAATGCAGACAGCTTATCGCTTCGAAGCATTTCACAGTCCGCTGAGAGTTTACTGAGAATTGCATAAGAAATAAATAACAACCAGACTGCAGCGATTTTGTGGGTGAAAACTCTTCACTGTTAAAAGGTTAGACTCGTTAACAGGCCACGAGGTCTGCAACTAGCGGCTCAAAATAACGAAAACCTTTAAAAGGGACAGAGGGCTGCAGCAGCAGAAGACCTTTTAGCTTCCTGTTCTGTCAGCTAAGAACAAGGTGACAGAGCTTCTGCACACGATCAACACAGTTAGACGAATTCAAAACGTTCCCTTATGCTGGTTTTAGAAATATCATCCAACCAGTGTGGGATCAACAATAGAGGTTGGAGCTAGTGGTGTGAGGAATGTTTTCTTCATCCACATTAGGTTGTGTATTACCAACTGAACATCACAAACCTTGTTTCTGACCTTCTTTGCAGCCACAGTCTTTTTGTTATATAAGAGAGACTTTTAGGAGGAGGTGAACAAGAGATTCTAAAAAAAAGTCTGCAACCGCTGTTTGACACTGAAGAGTTAGCTTGGATTAAGATAGCTGTGTGCAAGTGCATCACACACACTCATCTAAAGCAAGAGACACATTCATGCAAGTTGTTTCTGAAACTTGTTGCCTGACTGAAATGTGGATACAAACTGGAAAAGAGTGTATGAGTGGATGGAAAACTCATTGATTCTAATAAAAATACAGGAACAAAGTTAAAGTTGATGTGAAGTTAGTTTGGTTTGAGTGAAATCTGAGTCAGCAGTTAACAATAATAAGCAGCAGAGTGGAACTAAAACAACAGCGGCAGCGCACGACTGCTGACAGTGCATTTTCTATTGTAGACATAATATTTTTTTAAAAAATCTGCTCCCTGTTCCTCTGTATGCAAATTAACTAAAGCCTTTCATTTTTCATCCATATTGGCGCTTGGCTAGAGAAGAGGACATTGCAGTAGAGGTTGTAAATAAAAAATCCACTGGCGTATGTAGTGTTTATATATGTATATGTATGTGCATATGCTTTCCCCTCCCACCTTCTTCAGGTCCTCCTGGAGCATCTTCACCATGGCCTCCAGCTTAGTCACCTTCCTCTCCAGCCCTATGTGCCCCTCACTGTGGTAAAGACAGAAACACATACCATTAATAGACCTTGTTAACACACACAGTACTAGAAAGAGGAAAACTATAATTATGTTCAGTCTTGACCTCAAAACTCGCAGCAGAGCAGTGAGACCACACAGTTTAAACTATGTGCCCTCTACCATACTACGACATTACCCAAGGGTTTACTCTTCATTCTGTATATTATGCAACACATTCATTCACTGTGACTTAGTATAGTATGTTTATCTTATACCCATGACAGTCACATCCCATCTGCTACAATACCTCACTGATGTCCTGTCCACTGGTTCGTTTAGATTCAGGTGCCAAAACTGCTTAGTTAGGTTTAGGAAAAAAATCATAGTTTGGGCTAAAAGGGTCCTGTGTTTCACCCATTCATCCACCCTACATTGACTTTTATCTTTTTTTACTAAGCCACCTAACTTGCCCCGGGTGTCCTATATTGCAGCAGATGGGTTTACATTGGACTTAGTTGAAAGCCTGTTTTGTCTCACACAGACACTAGAGTGTATGAGTGTGGTGTTACCTAGATGAGGGCCGTGACAGTGGAGCAGGCTGCAGCTCTATGTGGGACTGTTGGGGGCTGGAGGCACCGCTGCTTCGGTGGTTTACATCTCCAAACACATAGCTTCTCTGGACTGGAGGAGATAAGTAATGGACAAAAGTGAAAATCAGAATCAGCATCAGAAAGGCTGATTGTCACTTTAATAAACCACATAAAAAGGAAAGATATGCGTGCACTTCTTGGTCATTGTTAATACCGTAGTGTGTGTTTCTGTCACTCTCAAAGGTATTGGCCACATCCACCAGGTGTGTCCACTCCAGGGGGCTGTCCCTGCCTGAAGAGGGGAGGGGCATCAGCTCCTGAGGGAGGGGTCCACGATGACGCTCCACCAAATCCACCAATGACGTGTCTGATGCCGAAAGGTCACCTATGAAGGAAAATTAATTGTGCATAGAAGTGAATGTAAAATTAATTTTCCACATTACCTCTATGACCATGATGCATTTTCAATCAAAAGGGGGCAGCAGATACACACACTGAGCCGAATGTAAAAAACCTGATTTCACTTCTTATTTTACAAATAAATGGAAGCAGCTAAAAACATCACAGTCATACACCGTTCTTCTTACCGTGGAGCTTGACTCCCAGCTTATAGGAGGGCCGTCTGAGGGGAACCCCACGGGTGGTGGGTGAGCGTGGGAGGGTGGAGCAGCTGAAGAGAACATCAGCGCCGAGTGCCGGTTCAGCCACTGAGTCACTGAGGGAAGGAAGCCGCTGGCCACGATAGATGCTCTCATCCGACAGGGTGCGATGGAGTGAGCGGCGGTGGCTGGCAGGCTGGCCTGGTGGAGATTTCTGTCCGTGCTGTACAGGAGTGGTGGGTGGAAGTGATGAGGAAGCGTTACTGTAGATATTATTAAAACACAAGATCTGGACCTATGTATTATATGAGTGAAGGAAACGCGTATAGAGACCAAGAGCATCAATTCTTATGGGTGTGGGAAAATCTGCAGGCTACATCTAGTTTAAGTTGCTGCCAGCACTTTAAACGTATTTATCACCATTTGCCAGATTTTTAAGTCATTATTTTCAAATAGATGTTATTTATTGCCTCATTTTCTCTTTGATATTTGCTTACACAATTTGCACCAATACCAAAAAACTGAATAAGATGGATTGGACAAATGTGGCTGACTAATTGAGTTATACATTTGTACTCATCCTACTGCAAACATTTCTTTGAAAGAGAAATACATTCAGAGGGCACTGAGTCAAGAGCTGAATTACAATGACTTGATTTATCCCATTGCAGCTGTTACTTCGCCAGATTTAAATGACGATAGCGGCATTCAATAATCTGTTGTTCATCAACATTACTCAGCAGAAAGAGCCACTAAATTATAAAAAAAAATGTAGAAACCTTGCCAGCAGCAGTTTATTAATTTGAGGATTTGTTTCTTTCAATGTGCTTGTTACAGGAACGACTTGTTAATAAGACTGACGAACATGCCCACAGATGTACCTTTTCCTTGTGTCTGCGTGGTGGTGGAGGGCTGTCTGGGGCACTGTGTCTCTTCACATCTTCCTCCATAGTAGATTTGGCATGAGACTGAGGCGAGTGCATATCCCGAAGAGAGGGCCTGGCTGCTGGGGTTGGAATGACGTCGACTCCACCCTCTCCTGGAGACTTCCTAAACACACACAGACGCAGCCAGATGATGAAGCAACCACCATCATGAGATCAATTATGCACTGTTAATATGTTGTCCCTATATTCTAATAATAACACCCAGAAATAATAAAGATATGTGGTCATGCAGCTTTGGAAGGTTTTCATTGGCAAATTACATTCAGTTACTGCATCACTGTTAAGTCTTCAGTGTAATGTCCTCTTCAACCACAAGGGGGTAATCAAGTAGTACGCATCTTATTACTTCCAAAAGACATCACTATAAAAGTACAGACAAGTAATGGGATGAATGGGACAGCAGCATCTCTGTAATAATAAACACCATCACTGTAAAACTAATAATCAATTTGTCACAATGTATATATGAACAGGGATGCAGCCTGTATAAGACTGCAACTGGGGAATGGACAGTTCTATCACCTCTGACACTGTCTCACATATATAAATGCAAATATAGGCGAAAAGGTAGTATTGATTGTGATTGTGATTGGATTGCAATTTATTGTCCTTGTGTCCTCCCTGCAGGAAATGGGAGGTTTACAGAAGCAGACTTCAATCCAGTAGGTCCCTGGTTCATTTGTTCCAAACTGTTCCAAACTACAGCAGTGACACAAGACCGGGCTTTCACTTCTAATGTCACCACCAACCAGCATTTGAAACTCCCCAATTTACTGTTTCCTCCGCTCTGTTTTTCTCCATCCTTACTTGCGAGTGTCTCCGAAGTCGACAGAATTGATGGTGGAGCCGGGCTTCCTCCAGCCAATCAGGTACTTGGACTGAGCTCCCTGGCGAGGGTAGAAGCTCTTGGGCCCAGGAGACGCCGAGGACTGGGAAGAGGGGGAGGTGGCTGAAGAGGAGGACTCCTCTCTTGGGGAGCTGTGGCCTGAGTGCCTGGCACTGATGGAGGGAGGAGAGTGAGACGGGTTACTTATCCTGGCAAAGAACCACAAATAACAAAAGCGTAGACACTGATGTAAGACATATACAAGTTGCATCGTAATCCTGGGTTTGACGACCATATTAAGGCAGATCTCTTTATTGTTTAGAGAGGAGAGAATCTAAACTTGAGAAATCAACTTTGGTACTGGGTCAAGCATAAATAAGAAATTAATAGTGTAACATTCTCATCATGGCGGAATTTCCAGGGAGGACATACATTATTGAGTTATAGATGGAAAATTATATCAAAGCATCACCTGCGGTCAAGTCAACCATGACAAACTCATTTCAGGGCGCCTATCTCTTTCCCCCTTTTCTGCCACTATGACAGAATACAAATGCAGCTTAAATGGTGGACAGATGAAACCCAGGTCATGAACTGTAACTCAATCTGAACGGGGTGAAGAGCGAGACACTGGAGTTCTCTCAGCCACAGACACCAGTTCAGCTGTAAAAAAAAAAAGTCGGACACGTGTTCTACATTTCCTGAGGCCTAATGTGGAAAGATAAGAGGGAGTTAAAATTACTCCCGCGCTTGGTTTCCAGGAAAGACTTATTGAGAGGGAGGTGGTCTAGTGTGTGTTCTTCTTTGGGCGAAGAAATATTGGCTTGAGTAATGAGAAGTGGAAACACGCTGCAAAAGGTCAGGGAAATACTGCGATGACACATGACGAAGGGGAAGAGGTCAAATTAGACTTTGAAACTGAAATTAGTTAAAGCTGGAAGATGCAACCTTTATTTTAGAGAAATTAGATTGCTGCTTCTTTCATTATCATTCTGTGCTGTGTGACCCTGTTTGCAACTGGTTTCTAATGTTTTTCAGCATGTTTTAGGGTGTGTGCTATTGGCTATGTGGGTGTCAAGTCAGTCAACTGCTTGTCCTATCAAGGTGACAGAGTAATAAGTATTTATTTAGGGCAGCGCAGTGATTGTGATTGTCATGTGCTTTAGATGCTGATTCCCTCAACCTCAGGCAAGATCATGTTTCTCTCAGTGTAAACAGCTCTGTTTGCGTTCGTCAGGCCTCAAGAAGACGCACAATGTGTTTTGAGGTGAAGCACTGAATGTAACCTTTTTTTGTTTGAACTCCACAGTGTACATTTAAAGGGCTGGTTCTCAACCTTTCTCGGTTTGTAACTCTGAATAGCCAAGCAATACCTACCCATCAGCACTCATCACAGGTTGCTTATGTTTATGAACTGTGAGCAGTTCAGCCAAAGAGTCCTCAGACTGTTTGTTTGAAAAACGTTTCGAGAGTTCTGAAGGGCTACAACAATCATTTTCCAAGAAAACGCAAAGCTTTTTGAAAAGTCAAAATACAACCCAGATTCCAACAAAAGTTTTAACGTCGTCCAAAACGTAAACAAAAACAGGATGCAATCATTGAAAAACAAACTGTGTTTACTGACGACAGTTTTACAAACTGTTCCTGAGCCCATGTAGTAATCAACCTCTCTCCATCCTCGCTTGTGAACAACTGAGTCTTTCCAGGATGAACTTTTCATACCCAATCATGATACTATCACCTGTTACCAATGAACCTGTTTACCTGTGGAAGGATCCAAACAGGTGTTATTGGATCAGTCCACAACTTTCACTGAACTTCCAGTTGAGCATATGTCAGAGTGTTTTTAGAATCAGGGTTGTAATGAAGCGAAATAAAAAAAATGTTTTTCTTCTTCTGTCTTACTTTGTTCATCATATCACAACCACTTGTCTTGATTTGTCTTGCACCTCCCCCCCAGGTTTGTAACCAGTCCCTTAAACATGAAGTTGCACACTGTACTTTAAGTTTTGCACAAACTCACCAATTCCTCCTTCCTGTCACACAAACACTTTAATGTCAACCAAAAAGTACACAGACAGACCTTGAGTGTGATCCAGCCTCACTCAGACTGTAGGTGCTGCTGTCTCTAACGAGGAGATGTGTAGGTGGGGTTCGGCCTGTCCCATCATGGCTCCGTTCTCCTCTTTCTCCTCTCTCTCCTGGAGGGCCTGAGGACTCGGCGGCTGCAGGCGACCTCTCCAGCATCCTGCGGCCTCCCTCAGTCGGGCTGTGCCATGGAGACACTGACCGGTCCCTGCTCTCCCTGCTTCCACTGGGAGCCAGCAGAGAGGTGGTGCTGCCATGATGAGAATGGGGGTGGGTGTGGTGAGGGGCTCCGTAAGAGCTGGTGTCGATGCCGCTGTCGGCCGACGCCCCCTGGAGGTAGCCTCCTCCTCCCAGGCCGTTGGGCTCGGTTTCGCCCTGATCGCCGCTGGAGCCTCCACCCGCTCCCATTTCATACCATTTGTCACTGTCGCTGTGGCCGCCGCTGGAAGCTGTGCTGGAGAGAGTGTTACTGCTGGAGTGTCCAGAATAAGGCCCGTCAGACTGCCAGACCAAACAGGAAGTGGAAAAGTGAGGGGGGAAAGACAGATGAGGGAGATTTCCATGTCAGTGAATACATCAGTTTTTCAGAAAATAATCTATCATTTGCTGACCACCATATCATTCATGGACTGTAAAACATCAGGCTGCAGTATTATTAACTATGCTAACAGAATGAACTTCAAACCACACGGCAGAGATTCAGAAGTCCTCAATGCAAAACAGACAAGTCCTCTTACAATGATGGTGCAATGAAATAGTATGAAACAGGTGTAAAGCCTGACCTGGCTGCCCTTCTTCGGGGAGAGGTGGATGACCTGCTCCTGCCTCTGGATGCGGGGAGCTCCAGAGTAGCCTTGACCAGACTTAGAGACTGGGGCCTCTGCAAGACACAGACCAATAAGCACAGCCTAGGTTGGTGACAAACACATGCACAGACCCTGCGGTACAAACAAATGACTTGATGATGATTCAACGAAGATGCTGTTCTCCTCTCTGCTCACTGATGTGTATTTTGCTACTACAGCGCTCGTGCTTCCGGGAGGCCCATAACGCTGACATTGTTTTCATTCTGCCTCTGCTGTGTCCACGAACACAAAACGCAGATCGCTCGCCGTCAGAAGCATCGCACATCAAACAGAAATTTGTCCCCAGATGGTCCCTGCTGGCATTGTTTGTTCTGGACAAGCTGCGCCACGTGATGGAATGTGTGTATGTGTCCTGAAGCAAAAACTTGGGGTATAAATGGGACTGTTGTGTAATTGTCTAGATGTTATGCAACAAGACATACAGAGCAGGCAGCTAATGACCATAGCACCATGAGAGGGAGAGCTAAGGGAGGTATCATAACATCTGCTGGGGTGAATCTAGTAATGTAATGAACTTTTCCATATCTCACTTAGAATATTCATTACTCTGCATCATTTTCTCTGCATAGCGGCCCATAGGGCTCTCTGGACTAATTAGAGGTGGAGGCACGTGTGCATGCCTGCTTGTTTGCTTGTCTGTGCGCATATATGCAGTATATATGCTTAAATGGTTGTGCATGATAATATTGATTTGTTATCGATGAGATTGGTCAACTAGATGTCTTGGTATGAAATGTGACAGACCAATTTTTCAGCACCTTGGCTTTAGGGT
This sequence comes from Centropyge bicolor, assembly GCA_037975185.1. Classification (NCBI taxonomy): domain Eukaryota; kingdom Metazoa; phylum Chordata; class Actinopteri; family Pomacanthidae; genus Centropyge; species Centropyge bicolor. The sequence continues at coordinate 12,710,129 of JBBMOC010000006.1, forward strand.
ACTTAAAAATTGCTGTGCATTGAAAGTCATGACAAACAGCACTGTTCTGCATTTCACCGCCTAATGCATGAATAAATCATAAACCTGCCACAGGATAACAAAAGGAAATGGAGCAAATGTGGTTAAAAATGGCAGACGCAACAGGAAATCTTGATGCAATAATTACTTGAGCACAAAACTCTATATAGGCTACATGATGGGCTAAGGTAATGTACTGTGCATGTGGCTGGAACTGAGAGACAAAGAGTAAGAGCAAAAATGAGTATCCTGCCCTCTGCATGACTCGTGTTATTTCTGGACAGAGCCACATCATCATCGCTGAAGGGTCAAGGGGGTAAAAATGGGAGGAAGAGGAAAGGACTGAACCCTAAACCACAGAGACAGCAGAGTCGACTGTGAAGGGCTGGACGCTTGGCTGACACAGGCCGAGCTGGCCCAGCCTACATTGTTCCACCCTGACCAATAAAGGCACAAGTGCTATAAACAACCACAAAATGAGAGACTAGCTCCTTTCTCTGTGATTGTGGCGGTCGGGAACAGGTTGAGGACGCGGCTGAAAGTAGGCTGGTCGACAATCAACCATAGCGACATCCTGCTGGGAATCATGAGTGGTAGAGGAGCATGTAGTCTTTGTGGCTTTCGCAGACCGAGCTGGTAAACAAGGAGGAAACTTCCAAAAAGCAGTGCATGGGAGAATGCTCGTAATTAAATGAAAGCCAGTGTACAAGGGAATAAAAAGATGAATGAGAGGCAAACATGAGCGGCCGTGGAGAATGAGGAACCGACTGTAGGGAGGGAGGAAAGGAAAGGCACACAAAGAGAAGGTTGGCCGACCGTGTTGACAGGAAAGAAAGGAATTTCTCCCCTTTGTCTTCCTCCTTTATTAAGCTTTAAAGAAAAGAGTGAAAAGTGACAGAGAAAAAGCAATATACTTTAATTGAGATCACTGTTTGATCTCTCTTCCACAATTCAGCTACTATCTCTTTCCTCTTTCTGTTTGTCTCATTATCTTCCCACCTTTTTGTCTGTTTGCAGAGACATTAAGACATTCTCTGCAAAGGCAATATAATTCACAGCTTGCAGGGGAGGTGGAGGAAGAGGAGGAGGAAGAGGGGGGGAAAGAAGGGGGGAGAGGAGTGCTGTTTTTTTGAGGCAGTGTGGATGCTGTCAGAGTTGGTATCTCAGCTCTGGAACGAGCTGCTCCAAAAAGCTGTCACGAGCGGGAGAGGAGGCGCACACAAACACGATACACACGCACATACCTGTCATTTCAAAGCATTTAGCAATACAGTTAAATATGGATGATTTATTTGCTGCGCATTAACTCCCTCCTGTTCCCCTCATTCAGGAGTCAAGTGCCCTCACATTCCTCCCATATAAACACACATTAAAAATGCATTTACACTGCTGAAAACGTTTGAATCTACTCGGACTATTAAGCAGCTGCACCTTCCTGTCTAATTAAGCTTCCTGTATTAACGCCATTATTTCTCCACAAGATATAATCACCTGTGGACCCTCGTTCACCTCCTCCCCCTTCCTCCATCCTCGACCAATTGGGAGTGGACTTTCCGCTGGACCCGCCCTCTCCAACCACCTCTCGTCTCTCCGCAGACATGGGAGAGTGGCGGTTGCTGACGAACCTGGTGAATGAGCACACGAGCATGAAATCAGAACACTCTGTTTGTTATTCAGCTTTTTTGTTTTTTTTAATCAGCTAAATGTGCGTTTCCAATGATTAAAAATGCAGAGCTAGAATTGACGGAATGACAGAGTTTGAAACACAATACATTTTCCCACAGGCTGTAGTGGGTGGAAATAAAAAAATAAAAAAAGATGTTCTGTCAAGAGCATTATCAGACACAAAGACACTCGAATGCTATCACCTCACTCTCCTGCACCAGCATCACATACTGTTACAACTGTCAAACGAATGCAATCTCAAGCCAAGTTTTGCTGCATTACAATAAAACAAAATATAAATCTAACTTTAGTTGGGTTGAAATGAATAAATCAGCTCCAAAAGAAATAGTCTTCAAAGATTAGTGAGGCTGTTTTTAGCTGCTTTTTGAAGATGAAAACTGAGACTTCTCTAACATCAGCTCAAGACCATATGATCATGAGAGTCAACAGTTAAAAGACAATCAGCAAACATGTTTCTAGTATTAATTACATAAAAAACATGAAAAAGTGCTTCAAGGCAGCAAAAGCATTTATGGGATACTGAGATTTGTTGCTTTTAATATGCTTTTCTGATACATGCAATATTTTGCATTAAAAAACAAACACAATCCCGCTCCCCGTCTTTCTTACTGCTCGGGCATGGACTTCTGTCTCCAGTGAGCAGAGCTTCCGGAGGCGTCGCTGGAACAAGACAGGTTGCTGGGAGAGCTGCGATTGTGAGGGGAACGACCCAACGCCAGGGAGGAGGCCAGGCTATAGCTCTCACTGCCCGGAGACATCCTGGTACACAAACAATCACATACACACATACACACACAGGAACTGTAAGAATTTACAGGCACATGGAAATGCAGGAACTGAAGGAAGATGAAATAGAAACAGCAAAGCATTGTGGGAGCAAAATGTTCCAAGTTGTTTCTTCAGAGGAAATTCCACTGATTGCTACTTTGTGCCCACAGTTCCCACAATGAATGAAAAAATTACATGAATACTTAAAAGCCTCTGCTTAAAAAAAAGCTGCACACCCAATGGCTGCCTTGATTTCTTTGTTCACACACTAGACTGGTGAATTTGCAAAGATTTTTTGTTTCATTTCAACGCTGTCAGAGGTGAAAATATGTATTATTTCACATGGAAAAAAGAACACAAATAAAACCCCTCAAACACAAACACTCCTCCTGCACCATCCCTTAATATAAATATCATATTCTGACAGTCGATATGCAAATAGCCAAGGGGCTCTAACCTCTTGGGGTCCAGGGGTCGGCCGTCGCTGCTGACACTGCGTGGGATGACCGCCCCCCTCTCCAGCCTCTCAGCTGACAGGGTCTTCCCCACAGAGCTGCCTAAGCTGATGGCCCGGTTGGGCGTGTGGGGCTGTGGCGAGGCTGTCAGTGACTGCTGAGGGCTGCTGGACGTCCTCTGCCATTTGTTGTTGTTGCTGCGGAACGGGAACTTGTATTCGAAGGAGCCGCTGTCACTGCTGCTGCCCTTGTATTCTGACACGGGCATCCGATAAAGTTCTGAACAGCCCCTGCAGAAGAGGAGGAAGGACATGCTGTTTGAGAAGCGAGTGGTGTGAGTGTCAGTGTGGGTTCACATAGCTTTTCTTTTTTCTTGGCAGGGATTGAAAAAAGATCTGAAATAAGAATTGAGATTTGTGACATTTTAAATATCCAGTGAAATAATAAATCATCTTATGTTACCGTCTCTCCAGATAACCAAATTAATATATTAACATACAAGTGGTTAGCATAAGTACCTAAAAGAAAATAAATGACGTCCCATCAGCACTTACCTGCGTGGAGTGGCGTCATCATGTGGTGGGATGATGACGACACGCACTGTGACCGAGGTCCGCAGGAGGTCAATCATCTGTTCATGGGTCAGTGTTGCGACAGCGACTTTGCAGATTTCCACCAAGCGGCTTCCCTGACGCAGTCCTGCCTGCCAGGCGTAACCATATGGCTCCACCTATTAGAAACAAAGTTTGATTTGACTGATTTGAATGCTTGTAAAATTCTGCTATGCTGATGGTCTGTTTTGAAAGAGACAAGAGACAAAGGCAACTTTCTTAGCTACAAAACAGGAACAACTCTAAACAAATATAAGGTTAGATCATCATATTAACAGGTAGACTAAGGCTAATAAAACATATTCAGATATGACATCTAAACACATTTTACCCCAGTGAACTAGATTGTACATTTTCAGAAGAACATGTGAGTGATGTGCAGACAGATACCTCAGCCACGATGCCTTCATAGTTCACGTGGAAGCCGAGCTGCCCCAGGCCATTTCGACGAAGCGTCATCTCCGATGTCTCACAGCCCTTAGTCAGGAACTGGACATGGGGAGGGCAGAGTGATGCACGAAGCACAGATGAAAGATGCCGTGACAGGAATGATCAGAGGGGAGATGATGAAAAAGAACAAAATAGGTCAAGAGGTGAGGAGAAAAAAGTGAAGGGAAAAGGCGACAGAGCAAAAAAAGGAAAGAGCAGAAAGAAAAAAAAATGAAGGCAAACTTATCTTCAGTCATATCTTCAGTCACATTTGCACAACCACCAAACATTATGTTTATGTGTAAAATCCGCTGCCTTTTGGAAAAACCTTTAATAGAATAATTGGACTATTAATGGGATTATTGAAGTCTGCAAATGTCTCGGTCTCCATATGTGTGTGAACATGTTCGGCGCATATGTACACTTGCTTCCTCTTTCAAGATGAAGAAGAGATTTTTCAAAGAACTTAAGTGATACCCAAGAGAGTCATGGCCATAAATAAAGATGAATTAGTGCTCCAGCATAAATGGTACAACTCTCACTAGACGAGAACGCTCATGCATTCGCACACACTCGACAGACGACGAAGAAATGAAAGCAGGTGTCTTTTTGCTGTGACACTTTGGGCTGTGTTCACATAGAGATGTGTCGCTTAGGAGTAGCACTTTTGAACTTCATGTTTTTTTCATTGAAGAATATGATTCTTGGCATTCAGGTGGGGTGGAGAGTGCTGTAAAGCTTCTTTTTTTTGAAGGAGTGATGTGGAAAAGTTGAAAATAGTCAAATGTTTAAGCAGGAGCTGTCCAGATTACCTGTCAACCTGCAAAGGGCAACCAGTGAGTTGACAGAGGATGTGGTAAAACTAATCCTCACTGCAGACTACTTTTCCACTGTGGTCGGTCACAGCTCATCCCTCCTTCTCTCTCCCTGTGCCTGGCGGCTTCATTGCACCTTGCATTTCACTGTCTGAACAGGACGTTAGCAAAAGCTCCATAGAAGTCAAACTCACAGGGATGCGTGAATAAATCATGCTGCAGACTGGCACCTGATAGGAATTGTTATGATGCTCTCTGATGTTTCTGAATGTGTGCGTGGGAGAGGAAGAGAGTACAAGAAAAAAGGGAACGATAAGGAGCAAACAAGAAGAAAAAAATAGCAAAGAGAGAGAGAGACATAAAGAGCGAGAGAGAGAGAGAGAGACGAGTTCCAAAAAGCAGGTGGCCCAAGGCCACTTCCCTTCCTCTCTCTGGCACTGAGGTAGTCCAAATGATTGAAGATTAACGCCAGATGCATAAAATGTAACATGAAAGTGATACATTTCTGAGTCGTGAGCCAAATAACAGTGTGTGTGTGTGTGTGTGCGTGTGTGTGTGCTCGCGTGTGTGTTCAAATATGTTGGTATGCATGTGTGCAAATCAAAGATGGTGGACTCGATCCAGGTTACATAAATACATGATAAAAAGCATCAAACATACACACATACACACACAGTTTGAAGGTAGGGAGAGGCTGGGGAAATGAATGTATTCTAAAGCACTGATGATTACATAAGAAAACACCTTTTTTTCTAACCAGTTTCCATGGAAACAGCTAAGGAAGAGCTAGCACCACTTCACTTCACTGTATGTGTAGGTGTATGAGCCATTAGGAGTATGTTGTCCAGAGGTGTTTCTGAAAACTCCCCCAATAAGCCGAGACCAGTAATGAGACAGCAGCTTTGGCATGTGGACACAAAAATGTTGTCATTCTGGCAAACTGACAGCCGACGATGAATCGTAGGAGAGACTGTGAGTGGGCCAGGTAAATGATCAATGGCAGACCACAGCATATTAGTCCATTGATTTGGTGTCTTACTACTTGTCTGCTCACATGAATGAATGTTTGTCGCCCCAGTTATTCTTTGGTCATATTCGGAGTCTACCAACAACCACATGGAGTCTGGTTTAAATTTGCAGTGTGAGTCGTGCCGCCCATTTGGCCACAGGGACCAAAGCATCATTCTGTTGACACTGACAAACTACATCATATCAGTTCTCTTGGCAAATAAACTCGGCACCAAGTGACCAGCTGAATTTCAATTGGAGTGTGTAGTCGCCATGACCTCAGCTATGACAGCAGAGGGCAGGAAGACCCAGAAATGTCAGGGATTGATGTAATGGTGAAAATATATTAAATAACTACTTATTAAACACACAGCGAGAACAGGTTTTATGATTTCATTATCTAACCATCTTATCACATATGTAATGTATTTGTGTGTTTTCTAACCTCCAGACGTTTGACCACCTCCTTGAAATCCTCAGTGTTATTACTGATACTCCTCAGAGATGCACTTTCTCCACGCTCGTAGAAAATCCGCAAAGATGCAGGGCTGCTCAGCGTCCAGCCAATCACATCCTTCGTGGCACAGTTGAACACCACGGCCTTGGCCTCCTGGTCCAACAGGATGAGAAAGTCGTTAGAGATGGCCAGAAGGGCCTCCAGTTCCCCTCCGGTGCCGTGATCCTCAGCGTGGACCGGCCAGGTCACCGCCCCCAGGCTCCGCAGCTCTGCCCCTCCATAAGGCCGGCTCTTCTCTTTTTTCTTGTGGGCCAGTGAGATGAAAGGGAACTTTCCCGAGGGGTCGATGGGTGTGCTGGTGGTGTGGCGCTCGGCCAGGTCGCGCAGGTACTCCTGGCGCGTTCGAGTGGCCATGGCACGGAACTTGTGCGATTTGTGGGCGGCATTTTCTGCATTGATGACCTTGGCCAGCAGAAAGTCCCGGAACACAGAGGACTTGGGAAAGGTCACGCCTTCTGGGATGAGGGGGCCAAAGGAGGGCACGTCTTTGGATCGAGTGACCGCCACACTACAGGGAGAGGAGCAGACCAGGAAGAGAAAATGAGGCAAGAGGAAAAAGAAAGAGAGAAGAGAAAAAATGATGGTTAACGAATCAGTTGTTCCGGTATTTTGTTCAGAACTCATAGATCCAGTGACTTGGATTACACAGTAAATGAACTCAAAATGTAACATTACATTCAAGCTAGAAGTATTTATGCCACTAGTATTAAAAGCATTGCTAGATTCTGCAACAGATTTTAAGTTTGATAGAGACTCTGTTGTTTTTTTCCTCTCGTCTAAATGCTCTCAATATGCACTAACAAATGTGATATTGTGTGGAGGCTGTGTGTATTTGCCCTCTCCCAATATTGTAGCATGTCATTCATTTACAGATCCGATACCTCCCTGTTTTTCCTGCTCTCTACCTCCCTTCTCCTCATCCCCCTTTTCCTTTCATTAATCTCCTGGAATGGCCATCTGAGGCTGTTTGCCCTGTCTGGTATGTCAGGAACTCAGCTGAGCAGCCACGGAGAGGAAGGAGAGGAAGGAGAGTCGAGGAGGAGGATGAGGGGAGAGTGTTAGTCCAAATCTCCTGCCCAAAGCCCCAGATAACCAAGAGTGAGGGGGAAAATGAAAACGTGGCTGAGAAAGGAGGACTGTGTGGGAGACTCTGGAAAGACAGGGAAATGATTGTTTACTGGAAAAAAGTGCTTTTTTTTCTGTCATGTGAGACAAACAGACTCGACCTGATCTGTGGAATGTCTCAGTCTGGAGCCATTGACAAAAAAAGGGGGGAACAGTGGCCTGAAATGCCCTTTTATGTGACCAAAAAAAGCACTAAATCCACACAAGGATCACCTGTCCTAGTCTCGACCTCTTCTTGACCAAATGAGCTCAATCACAGATCCTCTCTCAGGTGATAATTACCAGCTGACAAGGGTAGCACTGGAAGTCGGAGCCCTCATCCCACACGCCTCCCTGCTGACATGCATCAGCACACATGTTGACACCAGGATTAATCGCTTTGTCTAATAAGCAACTAAAGTCAATATGTCACCCACGTATTTCTAAACATACCTCAGAGACACCCTGTCCTCGCCGGAGACGTGTGGTGTTCAATTATAATAACCGTCAATGTGTTGACACCTCATTTCCCACCTTTCCTTGTTTGTGGCAGACTGAATGCTGGGAATATCCTCAGTAGCTGCGAGTACATTATGTCAAAATGTTGCTCGCATTTCCCTCATGGCATATGTACCAAACTCTCATGGACCAAAACAAGAAGCAGGGAAGAAGGTAGTGTGTGTACTCGTGTAGGTAGAGGGTCATACAAACAGACTAACGTGAACGTCCCTGCAGCTATTGTGGTAGGAATTTGTGTCAGGTTTCATTTAGCTTGCTTGCATATTTTCAATGTGAACCTCATTTCCCTCAATTCCACCTTCACAGAGAGTGAATCTAACAGTTAAATAAAAAATGCATCACACTGTCAGTTCAAGCTGCTCACTTTTTTTATGCACTGCCTTGTTTGTTTGCTGCTTCCACCTGTTATGTCATAATAGAAGAAGTGGAAGAAAACGATTTTGTGCATGGAGGTTTAAAGCATTACTACACTTCTGTGAACCTCTAAGGAACCTTTGTATTAAAACAAGCACAACATACAACATGCAATGAGGACAAATAGTTGATTCCCCATTTAGGAAATTCTTGAGCCATAAAAACCCAATATGTTTGTAATCAGCTCATCAGGTTAAACTCTCTCCCCAACCATTTTAAAGGCAAGTCCCATTTAATGTACAAATAGTAGGTAAACAACTCGTTAAAGCTGCTACAATCAATAATTTTATATTAACAAAGAATTACAGGACTATGTGTCTGTAAAAGGAGAAGCTTGCCGTGATGAACACACAGTTATTTCCAGACTTTGCAGTTCTCGAGCGTGCTTCAGCCCATGGTTTTTCGGTTTTCTGGCATGCAAATTTACTGTTTTGGTTTACTCTCACGCTCTCATCAACATCATTTCCAGCTGAAGGAGGCAGCTATTTTTAGCCGAAGCTCCAAAAAACCCAGTGCTCTCTACCTGCCCAGCTTCAAATGATAAACAGACAAAGTTAGCAAATCCCTGATGAACGCAGCGGAGCATTAAGGAGCTAAAGAGCAGGATAGTTTTCTTAGTCAGTAGAGACCAAAATAGAGCTAAAAGGACAGTAATTAGAAGTAAAAATAAGATTTATGTGGTGCAAAAGATATGTGTGGAGCCTTTGATTTCATCTTAACTTGAATTGCAATGCTAACTGCAAGTACAGTACTTATAATACTACATAAAAGTATTGTATATAAAATGCTGAAATTCATCTATTGGCATGACGTCAACAAAACAAGGCCTAGAAAAAAACAAAAAAATAACAGAATTGTCCTTTAAGCTAGCCTTCACCTTGAAGCATTCTTTTGACGATTACAAGCATACATTTTTAAACTGACAGCCAAATACACAAAGTAAGTGACACAGTCTCAAGGCATGATTGGACTGCTTTTCTGTAGATGACAAATGAATCATGAAGGGTATTTCAGAGAGGAGCAGCTAAGTGGTTATAAGCACGCCGAACAAACGATTAAAATAAAATGTGACCTTTTATTCTTATTCTTCTCCATCACTACAAACATCACTCAATACATTACACTGGAGCTCTAAAAGCACTTGTACTGATCTCGAACACCTGTGAGTCAGTCAACCAAAGACCTGTGACTCATGCAGGACGGAGAGAAGTGATGGAGAGAGGGAGTGAGGTAGAGGTACAAAGGCCAGAGAACGTTAAAAAAAAAAAAACTGAATGAGAAAAGAGAGATCGGGTGAGAAGAGAGGGTGAGGGTGCGAAAGGCATGGAGAGGAAAAGGAGAATGTAGTGTGATGGGGACTGCTGGGCTGTGTGGCGGCTGTGTGATCCGCGTGGCAGGAGGTTTGGCAGCAAAAATGAAAGAGCACATTCCTGTGGTTTCAGTGATTTGTGGTCTTATAAATATCCAGTGTGTGGGCAGCTCTGCTCTTCCAGTATCCACGACCTGCTGCCCACTGAGCCAAGGCAAGAAAAAGAACATGTCAATACCTATTGGAGTGGGTGGCTCAGAGGTGTACTGTGTGTAGGTGTGTGGGTGTGGGGAAGGTACATATAATATGTTTTTGTCTACTTGTGACAACTAGTCCTCAAAGCTGAAAACCATTTATGCTTTACAGTATTTATGTTTATGTAGTGGCTTGGACACATGCCACGAGAGAACAGGGAATTAATTTACAAAAAAAGAACAGTATATTCTAAGAAAACAGAAAATGGTCAAACAGAAAATTTGTGAAGCTACTACCTACACACCCTGCAATTGATGACTATGGGAATTAGTATTTTCTATTTTCTGTCTTTGTCATAACACTTGAATTGTACTGCACTGAGAAGATTAATGAGCATCACGTGAAACTGTCATAATACACTAAGATTAACCTGTGCAAGGAAGTGAGTCATTTTTCACACCATACTAAACACGTTTACTGGGAGTCACGTTCAGCTCAGTCATGCAGTCACTATTACCTCATACTACGTGACGCTTGTTTGTCTCGTCTTGTGATAGTTTCGTAACTGTGGTGATTTATCTATGGGAAAAAAAACACTGTATTGGCATCTATTTCACTAAGCATACGCAAGCATTCAGCACTGAAGACTGAAGTTTACTATCCCTCTCCTGAAAACCATTTGGACTGTCGCCATCAAGGCTTCATTATATGAGAGTGGCTTTTAAAGTAGTTGGGTTTAACAGGCACTTAAACTTGATACTAACAGCATTAGAGGAGTTGAGAAAGAACAAAAACATGAGGCCGGGTTTACTACAAACAGGGAAAAACGTAAAAATGTGTGTCAAAATTTTTGGATTACATACTCATTTAACTACATGTATTTGTTCACTGTCACAAAAAAATCCACACTCTGAATAAACAGAATTTTTGTATTCCAAATCAGACCTAGCAATTGGATAGACCACCAATCAAACTGAATGATATTGAATTTAATAATATATTAATGTATTGACATTTATATCACACCTTTGACAGTGATATAAACAATAATTCCTGTAAATAGATAAAAATATAAGTAGCAGGTAATATAATATAATATAATATAATATAATATAATATAATATAATATAATATATGTTTTAGTGGCTAGAGCCATACAAAACAGAACAATGAAGTGTGCTATATATTGCTGCCCCTGAACAGAGAGTAGACACACCAAAGCTTCGAAGCATCCTTTCCATAAAACATTATATGACTCACAGTCAAATTCCCTGTGGCGTATATGAATCGTAATTTGCTTCTGAAACCTGATGTTTCACCTCTATAAGGTGTGTGTGTGTGTGAAATTAGTTTTCAGAAAACTCAATTGACATTTGTGAATCACAGGAAGTCACGTGTAAATAGTATTTGCCCTGTATTCACGGTATTGCCGGGCTCTTTGTTCATGTGAGTGTGTGTTGTTGCTCAGTAACGAAGTAGCCCCATGGGGGACAATTAAGACCTCACACAATGTGCTCAAACAGCAATTAAAACAGCCATTAGTGAGAGAGGGAGGGAAAGTCATAGAGAGCAAGATAAGAGAGAATGACAGAAAGCTAGATAACAAGACAGACGAAGGAATAAACAGAGAATGAAATGTCCTTCACAGCTGAGCAGTTTTAAACAGGAAATAGAGGCAGAATATTCGTTATTTCTTAAAAATGACTCCTGGCTGGCACTTTGTGTTTCATATTACACATCCCTGACAATGTGGTAATAAATCGTGAGCCACAGAGAGGGCTCTCAACACTCACAGCCTACTCTGTGATGGAGTGATAGAACTGGAAAGGCAAAGAGAGATGTACAACTTTTTGAGGCAACAGATAAGAGTGTTATTGTTTCAGTAGTGATGGAAAGGGATTCACGAGAAGAAGTCATGAGCATACTTCAGGTACAACAAAGTCCAAATGATATATCTATACTTTTTAAAATGCATCTATTGAACTGGTTTCTATATGTGAAGATACGCGATTCAAATATAACACACTTAATCAAACCACATTTCGCATGTTTTAAAGAGCATCCCAAGTGATCAAAAATGCATGAGAGCAAATTACTTTTTTGTAACAGTGCTGGTAATTAAAATACCATAAAACTGACAATCTGCAGCCTACTTCTTGTCTTTCTTATTCCATTTTACCACCAGAGAAAATCAGCATGAACCATTAAATTCAGCTGTTCAGTGATTTCAAAAACTTCAGCTGGATAATTTTTCTGGTGATAGGCATCGCTTTATTCTGTCTTCAGTCACGCACACACACATTCTCCTGCCAAACTTGAGGACTAAAGTATGAGCTTTTTAAGCCCACCGTCTTCTATGACAATACATTTCTTTCATGTTCTGACTAAAAAACATTGCACTAGTATTGCTGTACTGGTATTTCTCGAGCCAGGTAACTGAGAGAATGCTACACCAATGCACGGCTTCAGTAAATGGAGCTTGATGAAAGACTGAAAGGATTTCCTAGTGGTTGAATAAAAGTATATAATTTCAGAATTACGTGCAACCTCTTTATGAAACGAAAGCTGTTAATAAATGTGATTGTGTATCTCTGATTGGCTATGAGTTTAGTGGGTCATATTTAAATAAAACATTTAATGAAATTATGATAATATGACCCCATTATCCTCAATTCAATGACAACAACAGAGACAACTTCAATCACGGCTGCTCTCAACATGTGTGTGGCTAAAAAAGGAGATAAATCCGCATCATGCAGTGCAGTGAAACCAACGTGGTATTAGATCATCAATTATGACGCACTATTTTTGTAGTAGCCTACATCAAAATAGATTGTATGCCTATACAAATCAGCTACCCATCACCTGGTAGCCTCTTAAATCCCATAACACCAGCCCCTCCCTTGTTCTGTGAGTTGGCCTCTCTGGAATCCAATTGACAGAAATCCAAGAAGACAACTTGTGCAATGTAAATTAAACTAGGGTGACTTGGCACATTTGAGGCACCAATAGACTGTCATTGTTTAGGTGGCAAACAGCCAATAATACAACACTCTCGTGAAGAAAATGTGAGTGTATCTCACCTGTAGGAGCTTTGGTCGGAGCACGGGTTATGAGCACGCACAATCACAAAGACATGCTGGAAGTGGGAGCGAATGTTTTTGGGGGTGAACGGGAGTGCCCCGGGTTCCTGGAACACAATTGTGACGATATCATTCCCGATATGACGCTTCCGCAGCAACTGGAAAAGCAGAAAGAGAGCGGACGTGTTAGACACTGAACTAAATTAAACATAGAAAGCACTGAAAAACAATGCAAAACTTGAAATAACGTTAAATTATACTGTACAAAGCACTGTGAAAGTTATGAAAGAATAGAAGTTATGTAGAAACTGAGTGATTTATCTGTTGTTTAAGATCTTAAGCAATGTGCAAAACAAGCTAAAATATTAGATAAGATTATGTAAACTGTGTACTGCATGCTTTTAATTATTTCAAAAGCATAGCCAAACTGAAAAATACATTTGTATGTTTCTATGGCAGTCTCACCTAGATGACCATTATCCTTATAAATAATAAGCTGCAACTTGCTCGTGGACAAAAAGACTCCATGAGATGCGAGCCCTTTCATTAGCTTACCTGTTGCTTATTGTTGGGTGTGTAGGGCAGCATGGTAGACACATGGAACATGATCTCATAATCCTTGTAAGTGGTGTACAAGGAGTGGGTTCCCGTTGAGTCAGCTGGGGAGGAGACAATCACATGAGAATTTCCCATGCTTCGGAATATGAAAAACAAAAAATACTAGGCCACTCTCATTAGGTGTTTTCCGCTTCTAGGTCCACACCCAGATTTGGAAAAAAGCCTTTATATTCTCATGTAAAAATACAATAATGTCAGTGTGAAAGCAATTTAAAACTGTAGATTCACAGACCTGTAACACTATTTGTATACCAAAACAAAACCTATTTAGACATTTTAACCATGAACATCATTTTCCATAAACACCTATAGCTATTAGAAATGGAGAAGTGTTCATAACAAGTCCAGGAACAATGACAACAAATAGACTGAAAAATTCTTATAATTCAAAATATATAGTATTCATTAATCTTCTCTGAAACATTTCCATTATAAACTGCCATTCTAAGAAAAATTACAGCCAAACATCATCTTTGTGTTCGCCGTCTTCCAAATGTAAATGCTGATCCGATGGCCCAGTGTTCCCTCAGCTCTCAACAGGCTCTGGCCCTAAAGAGAGCCACTGCATGTTAATAACCACCTCCACAGTCTATCGATGTGCTCTATTTAGAGAACAAAACAGTCACAAGGTGTTTAAAAGGCCATACTTAACCTGGCTACATCAGCTCAATTAATTACACTTCTTCTATAGGGAACACTCGCATGGCTGTATTTAATTTACTAGAGGCTAAATCAAGGTTGTTTCACATGTCCTGTGAAAAGTGACTTAATTAATATAGGAATCGTATGGGGTTATATATCAAACACAGGTTTAGAAAGCAGACATGATGTGGATTTTAATCTTGCATGTAGTGAATACAGAGACGGTTGGGCAAAGGAGAGAAGGAGAGAACACAGTGATTCAGTTTCCCCAACAGAATAGTCTGACACCAAAGGCCATCTGTCACATGTCTGGAATTAAAGGAACTTTTGTTTTTAAGGCAGTGCACAGAGAGGAAACAGAAGAATCACTGAAAGGAAGCCAGGAGGATTAAAGCAGGCTCAGACTGAGGGCAGAAGGCAGCAGCAGAGGTCTCTGCAGCTAAGGTGTTTCAAATGCCTGGGGCCTTATTCATAAGCACAGCATATGGACTCGGGCTTGAAATATACATGCAGCACTTACATGCACTTTGACATTTAGAAGCCTGGAAGATTTCCTCGCATCGATAGCAAAGTAGGGAAGTGAAGCCAAAAGCTCTTACTGTCCTTACAAAATTAATTTCAGTCAAGCGTTTCTTTTCACTCCTCACACTGCACATCCTTGTCTTAATGAAAATCCTGATATTAAAAGGGATTTTAAATTGAGAGGACATGGATTAAATAATTAGTGCTGTAGACCATGAAAGGTATACTTGGTGTCTTCTTTGCACACAAGAAAGGATGGCCCATTTACCTGGCTTCCCCACAGTGGCTTCAACTATTGTCAGATCTGCGTCTGTAAACAACACCAATTATAACTTCAGAGGCCATATGCTCTCCAAGAAGAGAGTGTTCCTGACTTCTCCTACCCCCTAAGGGTGACAGCTATGTTGGTGCACAGAAACACATACCTTGATATACTTTTTCTTAATTTATGAAATAGTTCGGATCTCTGGACGAATACCATTTGCTGCCTCTCCACACATTTTAATTTGCTGGTCATGCAATTGTTTTTACAATTCACCTTTATATATGACAGTGAAGGTCTTTATGATATCATCCCTAATTAATTACTGATTCAACTAATATCACAAATTTGCACATTCAGACATTGAACATACGCATCTTTCAGGGGGGTTTGTTCACCTCCTGCTAGCCACAATCCATCAAATGCTTCCAGAATGACTTAACTCTCCTCATCAATGAGAACTTCTTGGTGCATGTTAATCATCGCTTACTCTGCTACTGTGGATGAGGCATTGGTTTCAGTGTCAGTGTAACACCATCTGGAGGTGTTTCACTGTACTTGTGAATTCTGTGCATGCACGTACTCTTGGTGTCCAGCTGGGCCCGGTACTTGGTGAAGCCTTTGAGTCTGACCCTCTCCCCCAGCAGATGAAGGAACTCTTCCAGCGCAGGACCGGCTGATTCGTTGTTGTACATCTCCTCCTCGCTGCTCTGGCCTGCCATGCAGTACATCACCCCCACTTTCCGCTGGAAACTCAACTATGGAGAGAACCCAGATGGTTGCAATGAAAGGGGAGACACACGTATACTGCTGTGTAGAAATCATGTCAGAGGAACCATGTTGACATTTTAGGTGGAACTCATGTTGGCATTTTAAGAATGACCACCTTGGGTTGTTCGGCAGTGATCGTGATGCCATTTTCCAGATAAATCATGTTGACATTTTCAGAGGTTCAGCTTTTGATGATTGCATCAGGGAGCATGAGTATCAAAGAGCTTGTTTTGTATTTTTCTCCTTTTTAAGGTCGAGGTGTGTGTGTGTGTGTGTGTGTGTGTGTGTTTATATCCCACACCATATCTGGACACCGACCCATAGGGACTTCCTGTCACCATGGGAACAAAAAAAGGCCCAGATGGCTTTTTGAGGGTTAAGACTTGGTTTTAAGGTTAGAATTAGGTTAAGGTTTGGGTTAGGCATTCGGTTGTGCTGGTTAAGGTTAGAGGCTAAGGAATGCATTATGTCAATGGAGTGATACAGACATGTGAGTGTTTTTCCACTTCAATCCAATGTTATAGTCTCTTGGAGTGAAGAAATAAATAAAGCAAAAAATAATAATAATAAAAGCAATAATAAATAATTCTACTCCATGATGAGACATCCCCCTTTTGTAAAAAAGACACCTACACATAAAATGATTCATGAAACACAAAATGAAAATAATAATGTGCTGTACATAGTAGAGGATAATATCTGGGAAACTTTTGTCTGCAGTTCAAAGAATGATCAGTCACGTTACACTGAATGGATCATACATTTGAGGAAAGATGATGACAATATGAAGTCTGAGTCATACAGTCTTTTAACTAAATGGATTAAAAGAGAGAAAAAAATTATAGAACTCTTCCAGTATGAGCAATCAAAGCCAGTCAGACTATCTCAATTCCTCACTGTGTCTTCTTACCCCCTGCTCGTCCAGCTTCATCAGCTGCTCAGTGACCTTAGGCGTGTTGAGTGCCAGGCGCAGGCAGTGCACATTGAGCTCAGGCACCAGGTACTCCAGAACCTCTTTGAGGGGCAGGCCACGAGCTAGGCCATGCTTGGATGTGGAAGGTACTGCATCCTCCAGGATGGAGCCTCGCAGGGTATTCAGCTGGAGGCAGCACAAGCCAGAGGGAAAAGAAAAAGAAAATAGGAAATGCAAGGATCAAAGTAACAACTGATTATTAGATTTAGGATTTGAAAACCAAACCAACCAAACAGTAATTTGCTGATAAACTGTTGCCTAACTCATTCTCCACAAGAACTTGAAGTAATCATATTTTTGGTGACCTGCGCCATCTGTTTCTTCTGTGCTCTTTATATCAGTTGTGTGGGTCCACTGTTAATTATCAAAATTGATGGTCATATTACAAAAACTTGTGCTGTTGGAGAAAAGGCTGTATGAGTAGTCCAAAATACAACAATGCCACAGTCATTTCCAAATTCTTTCTCTGTTGATCAGTGGCATAAAATACTTTTCTCTGGGTCTGTTTTATCCCAACTACTGAATACAATGTGTTGAACTTCCTGAACACTTCCCAATATGATTTAATCTTCAGAGAGTATATTACACTGCAGTACTGCAGAAGCTTGGTCACAATAACAAAACCAGATTTAGTCTGGGTCCCTCCCTTTCTGTTCAGTGTGTTGGTCCTTCCAAAATCCCCCTATAACTGGCAACAATAAAAACAAAATAAGTTGTCCAGCCATGACTAGATCACTCGAAACAAGTCTATGTTTGGAAAGCTGCAAAGAAGCCTGTGATGATGCCTAACGGCCTATGCAATTAAATTCAATTTGCAGCATTGGGGCTGGGCTCGTTTCAAGGGATAATCCTGGCCATTGCTTCATCATGGGCTCAGGATCACTCATGAAATAAAAAAATCCAGGCTAGAAAATTTATTCTGCCAGACCGAGTTCTTTGTAAGTGCAGAGAAAACAAAGTGCAGAAAACTGTCTGGCTAAGCAAGAAAGAAGAATGTGTTAAGGTTCTCCTGCTGTAGTTTCTACTATGAAGATTTTGAAGCTGAAATCAAACTCTCCACGAGTACACGAGGGTCTGCTAGGGTCCGCGTGACGTAGGTTTGTAAGAGGAGGGCAGAAAGTCATAATACAGAAGTACTATGCGTCATTGGTGTCCACAGCTGTCCATGTATGTGTGTGTTTGGAAGTATATTCAGGCCTTCAAGCTTCAGACTAAGCTGGACATCCATAAATAAATCAAGAAGATTGTAGGACTGTAGTAGGACTAGGGCCTGAATATCTATCATGAACAAAAAAAACAAAGCTGGATATTTGTAGTGGTCCCATTGCTCTTAGGAATAACATATGTTTTGTGTTTGCGTGTCATAGTGTTCGATTGGCCCAACGTTGGTACTAACACCCTCAAGGTTAAAAATACTGAAGAGAAGCACTCTCACTGGAGAGAGGACAATAGCTGTCCTCAGTGGACACTGAACTTTTATCCCTTCAACATCAATGCATCCCACTCACTCCCACACAGACACAACATATATATCTATACCTGTCCTGCTCCTTGCTCCGAAAATAGCAATTAGAGAGGAGAGAGGGAGGCAAGAGGAGGGAAGAAAATAGAGGCAAACATAGCACAGTAGGTCGTGCGTCATCCCAAGAGATTGGAAGGGCTATTACTCATGGTGCGCTTCAGTACGAGAGCAATGCTTTTCCTCCTCTACTCAAATACCTTTGGCACTATTTTAGTCTCGTTTAGCTGCGAAATGGCACAGCTCAGTCCTTCACAGATGAAGGCTGACAAAGATGGTAGGTGGGCGTTCAGCTCAGAGAATGAGGACATGGATCTCTGGCTCTAGTGGCTCTATAGGAGGAGATGGTAGCAAAGCTACAGGGATTCACAAAAGATTTCCAATCGAACTGCAGGTTGAGCATTGTGAATTAAAAATTGGCAGAATACATTACATATTAAATCAAACATGCAATAATTTGAGGGGGTATTAAGGAATGGAGACAGAGGCATATAAGGTCTGGAGCCATATCTGACAAGCCTGAGATAAAGCTTTCAGAGTATCTCCCCCCAACAGGGCTTTTCCATAAGCAAAGCTGGGCAAAGATCCTATATATCAACTCCTACACAGACTGAACACATGAGAGCTTCACAGTAACATCACAGAGCACACAATGTACTAAATAATGACACTTTTGTGAACATGAACATTCACGGCACCGGAGAAAACAGCTATAAATATAATATATAATTTAAAACCAATCATAAAACACAAAAATAAAAAAAGCGTATAAAACATGACGTACGTCAGTTGAAGATGTAAGAGATTCATGTGTTTAATTCAGTGTACCTCACTCGTTCTGAAGATGACCCTGTAGTTGTACTGTTGGCCATGTTCCTTGTGTTCATCCAACTTCTCCCTCCTCAGACTCACCGCCACCGGGCCCAGGTTCTCATCAACCCCCAGGTAGTTCCAATGTTCTAAAGGTGAGGAGGAATGGGATTTGAACAGAAAGCGATGAAGTGAGAGAGAGGAGGAAAATACAGAAAGGAAGAGAACTTGGGAAATAATAGGACGGCACTTTGCCTATTTTATAGCTCAATTGTACGTGGATGTAAAATCCTGACACAAAAATTACCCCTGCATGTAAAAAACATTCACTAATGCTTCATCCTCTGCTTGCCAACTTTTCTCTTCCTCGTAGTGAAATGCAGAATACACCATTAGCATGATTACTGAATATTGTGCCAGTGGTCTAAAGTGGGAGCTTGGCTACAAGCAGAAAAAGGCATTTTCTCTGCCAATTATGGGTATGTTTTCACAAAAAATATTTAAATATACAGTATACAGTGAGCTGTCTTTATGACAGACAACGTCTACACCAGAGAAATAACAGAGCTTTCAAAATTCAAGAACCATGAATGTAAAAATCCCACAATATCTTGTTTTGCTCACCTCTGAGGTAGAAGTACTTTCGGTAGTAATAGGCGCCGAGGTCAACGTGTTCCACAATGTAACGTTTGGACCTGTCAGCATGTTGGCTTGGCCCATCTTTGGACGCCTCCAACACAGCCACACCAGCATTGGTAAAATGAGTGGTGAGGGTGGCATCTAAAGGTCCTTCCTCCGTACTGCCAGAAGAATTGCTTGAGCTCCCACCACTTCCTATGCTGCCCTGCTGAAGGATGGAAGACAAGGAAAAGTAAAGCAAGTAAGATGAAAACCATAATATCACATTTAATCTTGAGTGCTTCAACAAGCAATCAAGTGTTAGGTGATATTCAGTCCTGACAGTTCAGGAATTATTACAGGATTAAAACTGAAGAGGCCCGGAGAATCTTTTCAGAAATTATTACAAATAACCATATTGAGATGTAAAGTATATTTACAAAAACTTATAATCCCATCCTTGCAAGAAACTTACTTGTTTGACAGGAGAGATGTTCCTCTCACCCTCTCCACCAATTTCATTCCTGAAACAAGGGCAGCTGAGCACCAGGTCATTGCTCTTGTCATCACCAGGGTCCAAGGCGGGGTTGGTACTGTGTCCTGCTCCCTCCTTGCTCAGCTCCTCCTGTGAGCCACAGGGTGACCCATACACTCCACTCTGATTGGACGAGAGGGAGGATGTAGCCGAAGCAGATGCAGCAGCAGCAGCCGAGGCCCCGGTCGTGGTGTTCTTGCGTTTGGACCCAGATTGCCGACTGTGGATCACCTCATTGAGGTCAAAGAGAAGGGACTGGATATCAAAATGGGAAAAGCCTTTTTGGCACAACCAGGGTTTGGGAGGTGGGCCACTCTCATCCCCTTTACCCCCATCTTCAACATCTGAGCCAGCCCTCGATGTGTCACCCTCCACCTTCACACTGCGCAGCTTACGGAATATTGACTCTCCACCCGTCTCTGACTTTGACCTCCTCTTCAAGTGCTTCTCTCGTTCCTTCAGCCGACTGGCAGGACTACCTCTTGCTGGGCCTAAAGGTCCATCTGGCAAGTCCAAGGCAGCCTGTTTAATCGGGGCCACAGTAAGTAGCTCTGTTAGCCTCTCTGGAGCTGGGCTTCGCTGATCAGGGGCCTCAGCAGACTGGTATCCCTTGAGCATATCAAAAAAGCTCTCTCCTGACACACCATGTTTATCTATGGATGAAGTGCTGCCATACTCACGATGCATGGGCGTCCATCCAGAGAAGGACCAGCCCTCATTCCCATCCCCATCCAGCTCACTGATAGTAATATCACTGTTACTGCGCTGGCGGATGCGCCTCATGCCTTTGCGAGGTGAGCCTAGATAGCCATCTGGTGACAGGAAACGATTGTCCTTTCCCTTGCTCTGCATCTTGCTCTTTAGTGTGTTGTGGATGTTGCGCAGCATGGATGAGTCCTGCGGGCTTATCAGGTGGCCCAGCTTGGCTGACAGATTGCTGTGGGCTGTGACGGCTGACACCCCTCCTCCTCCACTGCCACCACTACCACTACCACCACTTCCTCCTCCTCCACCACCTCCTCCTCCACCTCCTCCAAGTCTTTCTCTATCTCCACTTCCTGATCCTGAAGAACTGGTGGTGTTGGTAGAGCTGGGTGAGTCTGTTTCCACAGTGATATGCCACACACCCCCTCCTCCCCCATCTTTCCGTGGGGGCCAATCAGCCACACGAGCCCGAACGCCCATTTTGGGGACGCCGGGGTTAGTGCCGGTGGTGGAGGAAGAGGAGATGTGGGCGCTCTCACTGCGGGGTGGCGGTGCCCCTCCATTGGGTAGTCGCAGGCGGCGGGTATAGAACTCATCAGTAGCCGGCACAGAGCCCCCAACCGAGCGCTCTGTCTGAGAACGCTTCAGACTGGTCATGATGGGGATGGGAAAGGGTGCGGGGAGGGGAAATAGGAGGGATGGGTTTTGACGGGTTTAGATTAGGGTTAACATAATGCCCACTGAATAAAGTGACGAGTCTCACGGACACATTTGGTTCTGCAGAAAGAGCAAAGGAAAAGAAGACATGAATAGGTTTCAATTTTGAATTATATCCAGTTAAAGGTGAGGATGGTAGCAATCACATTAAGTGTGTAGAATTTCACCAATATCTAGTAGCTTATGAAATGCAATGATAGCTGGCTTTAAACTTTAAAAAAAAAATCAAATACTGTGTGCTACGAAGGTGCAAAAGGATATTAGGTTCAATACATTAAGTTTATATTCTGTTATCACAGAAAAGCTGTACCTTTACAGAGCTGAAACTTAATGAAAAGAAATGTGTTGATGGTGAAATTTCACAGCTGAAGTCTCTGAAAAGCAGTCTGCATTGCAACCATGCTAGAAGAGAGCTCAATTCAGTCTGGATGGCACCAACTCAGCAACTGAGAAAAACAGTACAAAGAGAGAAAAAAGACAGGTTAAAAGGCAAGCCAAAAGGAAAGAGCGGAAAAAAACAGATAGAAATCAAGTGAGGGAACATTTGTATCAAATCTTGCCTTTGTTTAAGAGACTTAAGAGCCACTATGATAATGCAAGCAATTGAAAACAGTATAGCTCT
Source organism: Centropyge bicolor (assembly GCA_037975185.1). Lineage (NCBI taxonomy): Eukaryota > Metazoa > Chordata > Actinopteri > Pomacanthidae > Centropyge > Centropyge bicolor. Next base: position 12,732,374 of record JBBMOC010000006.1, read on the forward strand.
GAAATATAGAACAATAAGGCCTGAAATCTCATAACACAGGTTAACAATCAGAACCAACAATAAAGACAACCAGGGTCATCTACAGTTTTGAGATCCATCCCATTTTACTGCAGGGTCACACATTAACCACTAATAGCTATTGATTCAATTCATAGCAACATTTTCCTCAAAGGGAAAGTTTACCAATTTTACACACCGAGATCAATTTATTAGTCATGGGGAGTATTACACAGCCTGTGAAAATTGAAACTGATGTCTGCTCTGGCTCTGTAGAAAACCGAAATAAGCCTCATAATGTCATCAGGGGTTCTTGGCTCGGGCTTGGAGACTTCAACAGAAAGCTTTTGTAACAAACATTGATAATACATAACAGGCAACAAGGGACCAGCAAAAAGAGGAAAATTACCAGGACTAAATTTTGTTCCCATACAATTTGGAATTTCCTTTGAAGGGCTCAGGGAGATGAATGTAATATAGAACAATAAACATTAAATCAACATTTCCATATGTGAAAGCCACAGTCAGGGTGTACAGTCAAAAATGATCCGACAGCTATTGCCTCACACAGCAATTAATGAAAGAGCTGAGGACAGACAGTTTGATTGAGTATGTGTTTGTCTGCTGGTTTGTCCACAATGGTGCACTACCTCTCTCTTCCAGACCACACTTTGTATCACCATGGAGATAAGGACTTGTACAGTACATGTTTCTGTGAGTTTGTGTGTGTGTGTGTGTGTGAATGTGTGTGTTTGTGAGAGAGAGAGAGAGAGAGAGAGAGAGAGAGAGAGAGAGAGAGAAAAGGGCGATTGATTCCTTCCTTTTCCTTCCCACAGACCACGCTGGTCTCACAATTCAATCCACATTCATTATTCTGTTGAGTTTTTCAATTGCAATTATTAATACTTTGAGCAGCACGGACCGACAATTTCTCTGTGTCTGTGTCGAAAAATTCACAACACCTCATAATAGCAAAACTACCTGCATGGATCAATACCACAAGCTGCCTGAGATAATGTTTTTTGTGATATGGTAAAATGACCCTTTAACAAAGATCTGGGGTGCTTTGTTGTAGCATAATGCATCCTTGTGGGCAGAACTCAGGACACTACAGTCTCTCCTCTGCTCTAATGCCGTTTGTTGTTCAGATGGGTCCGTTTGAGCAGCACGACACAGCATCCGAGCCAGCGCTTTGGTTTGGCTTTAAACACTAAAGTGTTTGAAGTCTAACAGGCAGAGACGCAAAAAGTAAAAGTCTTCCCATTTCACAGGCAGGTGTTGGTCAGAGTAAGTGTGTCTGAGGCTTGTGTTGTGGGAATATTTTTGACATGTTAAAGACTCAAGAGGCCTTTCAGTTTTCTTATTATCTTAAAGCTCACACGCAGTCACACTGTCTCAGCTGGTGTGTTACTAGAACAGATATACAAGCACCTTGGGTGGATGATAATTAAACAATTTCAATTCACTTTCAAAAGAGATTATGAATTGTGCAACTGAGAGAACATGAATATACATGAACCTCCACAGAGGGGTTTTCTTCTATACCAGTGAAATAATTTAAGCTTGTTTAACTTTTTATTTTATTGCAAATATCAAAAGTCAGTACAAAACTGGCATGTCTCCAACCTAATATAGTCCAGTCGTTCACCACTCTTTTCAAAGCTCCTTTGACTAGACTGAAATCCACAAAATGCCAAATGACACATTCAGTATTACACAATCACAAAAGCGGGATTTATCCAAACACAGGTAAACAAAGATGAAAATGAGCAACTTTGAGAAAGTAAGAACTAATAAACCGCTTTCCAATAAACTCCCACTCAGATTAGACTGTAAAAATGTAATTAGGTACAGTGACAAAACAGCAACATAAACACAGAGGAGAACATGGTGTGTGGTGATGGAACAGTTTTTCTTCATCATATACTATGAAAGACAATTTGTTCTCTGACAGATTTTAGTCCCTATCACTAGGAACAATTTTGGCTAAATCCATTGTGTGTGACTGCTGGGGGTACATCAAGGCAGGAAAAAAACCCTGCAGTTTTTCAATTATCATTCACTATTGAAGCTAAAAAGCAGAGAGCCGCAGTGACTTTTCCCAATTTCTCTTATACACTAAAAGGCTGTTCCACTGATAACAGCCCTTGTTGCACAAGTGCACAAGCCAATCAGAAGGCTCAGCACAATACAATGTGCATAGCCTTACAGATGGATGACACTGACAAGCTGATCATAAAAGACGTCTTGTACCAAAAAAGAGCAAACTCCATTTTATTCAACCAAAATTATACAAGAGAATTTTATTTTGCTATCTTTTTATTTAGACCTGGAAGAAAGTAAGGTACAACAGCGGAAGTCACAAAAGAAAAACACTGCATTGCCCTTCACTGTAGGCCAAAGACACTTCTGAACATAACTCTCAAAAAGTGCATCCCCAGTAACTACCTGCACAGTGCTTTTCTCTTTCTCCTCTGAGGACTGTGTAGTACTCTTTAATGAGAGTTGGAGAGAAAGAGAAAAAGTGTGAAAGAGAAAGAAAGAGAGAGCAGAGTGAGAGGGGAGAGGATTATACTGTATGTTGGGCTGGGCAGCTGGGAGTTGAAACGAATGAACGTGGCTTAGCGTGCCTCTCTGCAGTCGCAGAGGACCAATTACAGTGACAGATACTCAGTAACCTTTAGCTGTGTCTAAATGAGGTCGATTCCTGTGGTAAATATGTAGCATCTCTGCTCAATGCAGCAAAGTGTTGTCGAGGTTGTCTGCTGGTCCAGTCAACTGGAAACTGTTAACAGAGGGACTTATTTGCATTTTACTGATAATGGTGTCTGGGACCATAAGCATGACATTACCGAACCATGAAAGCATTGTTGTAACATCCTACCAAGCATTTGATATTACAGATACAAATCTGTCAATTCAGAGGAGCGTGAGTTTAATAGTCAGTTCTCTACAGAGGGAATCTTCTGCTAAAAAGACTGTAACTTATGATGATAATTAATTTGAATAACCTAAGACTGCAGAGGCCCCGTTTTGCTTCAGATTTAGTCATAATTATCTTCAATAAACAAAAGGATATTACTGCTGGCTATAAGGCTACTGCCATCCTTTCTCATAAAACATCCTCAAACATTATAAGAAAAGCCATGAAGATTCCGTCATGACAATGTCAGTGTGATTGTTTGAATAAGTAATTAATGAACATTGAGGTAATTCTGACCTCATGGGATTTGGCAGACATTGGTGCAAGTTATTACAGTGTCGTGTTGATGTGCGTAAGGTTGAGTAATTGTGACGGGCCCAGGGGATTTGTGTTATTACCAGTGATTATAAATGACTTATCTTAAAGTAAATATTTAAAGTGTAGTAACAACTTAGATAATTTTTTATAGGGTTTTACTGGCTTTTTTGGATTAGTTGTGCTGAATTTATAAGCTGTTTTTAATATGCAGAGGAATTTCCTTGTAAGAACTCCTCCAATTATACCAGAGTTAATATCATTCATTATCAATTTATTATTCACGTGTTGAAGTTTGTTTGCCTGTGGACACATTTTTGACATCTTTGCATGTTCGACTGACTAGCTGTGCACTGGCTACGAGACTCTGGGCTTTGCTAGCAATTAATTAGAATTAATTAACTCAAGTGTACCAAGTGAACATTATCTCAATTTCCCCCATAAGTAGAACCAAATTACACAGAAGCTTCCAAGACGCTTCCTATGAATTTACAGTTGCATATCAGTTCATTTTCATGAAATTATAATGACGCATAAAATAAAGTATTACCAAAGACACTTAAGAGGAATAAATGACATCATTTATAGCTTAATTCAGCACAGAAGAGTACAATGTTCTGAAGGTGTCATTATTGTTACTAAGGTGTTTTAAAAATATGTAAACCCTGGTACACTTTCAAAATGTGTCTGGCTGCTCCAGTCTATGGTTGTTGTAAAGCAGCACACGTGCAGCAGTATGGACACTGTGTGACTATGAATCTGCTCCAGTGCACAGTGAGTCATACGCACCTGAAAATTACAGAGCAGACGGGCTCTGTAACTAACTGACTGAGAGAGGCTAGTGCTGAACAATGAAAGGAGACAGTCATAGAAAGACTCTTGAAAAGAGAGGGCACCAAAAGTTGAGCAGAGGGTTCTTTGAGTGCATGTGTGTGTATGTGTGTTAGCGAGGGCAGCTCAGGTGCAAAGACTGAAAACTTATATGATTCATTTCTTCTCTCTATTCTCAGAAATACTGTAAATTGGAACTGGTTCATATTTTTAGACAACTGCAGACTGAATCAGTGTTCAGCACTGATTAATCAGTCTGTATTGTAGTTGAAGAAAAATTTTCCCAGGCCTGTGTTTAGCGAAGATCACCACAGCACAATCAGAGAGTAGTTATTTATTGACAGAAATATGGAGGCAGGGGACAAAAGAAAATAAAATTCAAAAACAAAAGAAAAAAAGAACAGAAAATCTATGGTGTTAATTACGCTGTTTTTTTATGTTACTAAATCTTTGACAACTATACACTTGTTTCCCCAGACAGACATCATTACCACACCGACTGGTGAGTCAAGTCAAGTCACATCATGTCGTCACGTACGATGTCTTAATAGGCTTCACAAAGCCACAATAGAAACAGACCCAGCCCAAGCTCCCTGAGGAGAAGAAAACAAGGAGGAATGAAAAGCCTTTGGACAAAAAGAAAATAATGGAAGTGCCCTCGAGAGAAAATCCAAAAAAGAGATCCACTTCTTAGATGGCTGGCAGTGCAGGCCATGGGTGGGAAAATGGACAAGAGAGTGAAACTGGCTTAAACCTTGACAGCATGTGCTCTCAAACACCTGCTGCCAAGGTGCTGCTGGGCATAGGTGTGACCGTTAAGGTAAGATATCTGTGTGTGTGTGTGAGCAAGCATTTGTGCACAAGTGGGTGTAAGGCAACTGCAGGTAACACAAAGAGCCTTAGGACCAAAATACTATGGAAAAGATCCAGATAGTGACTCAGGCATTCAGTGTGCACCCACAAGTGTCTCTCTCTGTCTCACACACGGATATACACAAACAAAGGGCCCAGATGATGAGGAATGTTGCATCACATTATTTTTTTCACACCCAAGTCATTTTTCCCAGGATCAGTGGCTTTAGTGTTTCAGTTTCAGTTGGTTTAAACTTTGAGTCAGTGTAGATGAGACAGCATCAAACTCTTCAGTCAAACTTCATTGAATATAAACTATATGGGGAAAGTTTCAATAGCAATAATGCTTCCAAATGGTTTCTGGGAATTGCAATTCACACACACACACACCAGCAACAATGACTCCTCTGCACCAGCAACATTCCCAAAACAAATATTTTAAACGAAACGCAGGTATTTCAAACCTCTCGTGTGTCAAAATGAAACAGCGGTGGCCTGGTGTTCTTAAATGCTACACAGCCATTTGAAAGCCAAACAGCTTTTCATCTCAGCCCCGTCTGAGTGTAAATGACGAAATGGCAGGCCAAGACACAGAGGGAAGATAAGGGGGGAAAAAAATAAATCAAACATTATTCTCTTTGAAAGCTGCCAGGCAGCAGGCAGTCCAATGTGTTGGAGTTTCAGCCCAGAGCCTTTCAAAGTGAAATTGTAATTGTGTGGAAAGATAAACGTGCTTTGCGGTTTTTTTTCTCCTCCTGCATAGCTCGGCGGTGGGGTGGGGTCTCCTGCCTGGCCCACTGAAATGTAAAAGGGGCTTTTTGGGTGCTCTGAAAGCTGCCGTTGTTGTCTTCTCCTCTCGTGTGTGAAATTGTGAAGGCGTTTTACGGCACACGCTCCGTTATCCTCAGCTATCACAGGATGGCAATGGAGGCAGTGGGTGGAGATGAGCATCAAGATTTGACCGAGTGATGAGAGAGTCTATATGAATGTGTGTGTAACAACCGGAGTAAATGGCTGTCACATAATGGAATATATCAATTTTGCTATGGTTCCAGGTACCTGAAATGTTTTTTTTTTCTGAATAAATAGGAAAATCTTTAACAAAATATCACTTTTAAAAAGATCTCAGAAATGTCCCATAATCCTGAGCTGAATGTTGTTGTCATATGTTTTCATTTCAAATGCCTCAAACAACAGCTAGTAACGGCCAGAAACATGGTCAGCTCTGCAGTGAGTTGCACAGAGCTGAGGTAGATGTTGTAGCTTTATTTGTAAAGTCAAGTAAAGTCATCCATATGTCAACTCTGTTCCTCGCCTCCTTTTTAGCAACAGTTGTTGCGTCTCATTAGTCAAACAGATGTTTTTGAAGCACTGAGTCACAAATACGGAACATCTCATTTCCATATTTGTGACTCATTTTTTCATGACTCCATTGACACTTGTATTAGTTTCATTTTAACTCGTGATTTAATTAGGTCCTCTTTCCTGCACTGAACCAAAGCCGGCATATGTGCATGCTTTACAAAAAAGGAAAATATTCTTACCTGGCCTTGATTGAAAATAAAAACACTCTCCTTTGACTGTGGGTGTCTAGATCTCTTGTAGACACAAATCACCTAAAAAGACAAAGAAGAAAAACATTGAACGCCAAAACTGCATCATTTTGACAAAATAAAGTTTGAGAATAGTAATAGTAGAATGATAGGAGATGTGAAGATGCAGCACTATCTAACAACTGATGACAGTCAAAACTACCTTGATTATCCTTGTTTTGTTGAAACTGAAGAGAGGTGTTGATTCAACCTCACCGCTGTTTTTGGAGGCTGCAGTTTGTGGTACTGTTAAATTGTGTTTCTTTATAGTGAGAAGTAATTTTTATTTTGTCCGCCCAATTTAAGGCAATGAGGACAGATGAAACAAAAAAAATTGACCCATAAATATTATAAAAACTTTTAGTGTCTCGCATGTACAGAATTTATTTTTTGGTATATATATTTGGCCTAACTTAAAATATCTTTGGAATTTGACTCTTTTTTTTTTTTTTTTTTTTTTGTTAGCTTGGTTTTGGTGTTAACACTGTCCAAACATCCCTTACTCGATCCCTCTGGATTAAAGCTGATGATGCCACTTTCTATGAGGGAAAATAGAGACAGGAGTGATTTAGGAAGAGATGGGAGTGATAGGAAATGGAGGAGGGGGAAAAACAGGACGGGGGTTTAGAGGAGTGAGGGACTAAGGATAAGTACCACTTAGGGTTTCAGGTCTACAGTGTACAACAATGACACAAATAGCAACGGCCTCCTACATCCCCTGTGCTAGTGTGTGTTTCCATTGTGCCCACAGAAACACAGCTAAAAACTCTGGTTAACATACCACTACACTGAGAATATAGACAGGAAGAGGGAGTTTACCTCAACATCACATGTATGACTGACTGTCTCTTCTGCTAAGCACGGCAGTTTAATCAAAGCCACAAACTATTTCCACAGCAAGACAACAAAACCTGTTTCACCTTCACACACAAAACACACACTTCCTCGCCCCTCCTCGGTACCTCTGTGATGCAATGAGATGCTTCTCATGTTATTATACATCTACATTCCTTCTGACAGAGTGATGATGAAGAACACATGCGAAATACATGTGAATACTATCCAACTATCTAACACAATAACCTTACATATTACATACTACCATTGTGGAGCTTACAGTGTTCAACTTTTATTTACATCAAAACTTTTCTTGTTGTACTGGTTTGTATAATCCTGACACATGTTTCTGTTATTTTAGCTAACTATTGAACTGAACTTTTAAGTGCTGTTGATCCATATGCAAACAAAACCCTTATGAACCACTGAAAGACTGTGCTCTTCACCATCACGTTGGCTTGAAACCACTCACACAGGACAGTGGTATCTGGGTCGCGTGAGCTCTGATGAATCTGGTCCATACAACCAATTGCACTCGTGACAGGCTGATTTATTATTTATGGCAAGCAGAGAGGATTTTGGGAGGGTGGGGGGTCGGTTGGTTGGTAGATAGAGTGATTTTCCCTGCAGGCTGATCTGTTATTTATAGACTAGTAATAGTGATGTAACTACGTTATCTCACAATTCAAACCATCACTATTGTGTTCATTCCAAAATCTTTGAGTCATGTTTGTGATGTAACTTTTCATGTGTTTTCATAAACATATTCACATGGAGGACTGTGAGCATAAAGCATGTTACTGGTCAGATGCAGAACAAACATAGTGACTCTAAGGTTCTCTTTAATACATACTAATATATGGACTATGCATGAGGTGCAGGTTCAGTTTGTACTGTTAAGATGGTAGAACAGTGTGACATACGTTCTTCTATTCAATGTCATTCTGCTGAGGAAACCCAATTAAATAACAAGCATGGTGTTTCCCTTGAAAGATACAAAATATGTTATTTACCTAATTATGCAAACAGGCTTCATTTCATCTGAGTGTTAGAGTCTTTACTGTGTTTTGCTGTCATTTACAGTCACACTAGCTTCTCACCTTTCCTCTGCTCTGTGTTTCCCAGAGGGCGGGGCCACTCCACACACACACAGCACAGCAGAGCAGTGAAGATGCAAATGAGAAGATAACTTTGTCGGTACCTGTTACAAACAGGCTCTGTAGTGAGCGACACGCTAAGGTGCAGACTGATTCTGTGTTTTTGTGTTTTTGCTGAGCTAGACCAGAGAATGTGTGGTTTAAACAGATCAGTGATGCTGTTTTGCCCTCATTGTTCAATGTGAAGTTCACTCTAAGTGATGCAATGCAGTCCCAGTGCATTTTACATGAGCACAACATAAGTACAAACATTCCTACACCACCAGGTTTGTGGGCACAAAACTTCCTTGGTAACTGGTCATCACTACAGAAAGGTCAAAACGTTGACAAAATGACAAGGTTTGCATGACAAAAAACAGGAGGGATGACACACTTTTACACTCTGTTCTAGTCTCAGCAGTACTATAATTGGCCTGACTGGAGTGGTATCAAGGTCAAACTTTCAAATGATAACTGATACTCTTGTATGCTTGTTTAATTTGAAAGAAACTGCAGGTATGATGCTCACTGATCTCACCACTAACAGGCTTCTTGTTGCCAGCAACTTAATTTTCTGAGGAAAACATTTTTCATTTGTTTGATTTAAGAAAAATCTGTGGTGCTAAAAGATGGCTGTTGTGTTGTTTTTACTTGGCACTGAATGACTTGACTAACTGTCTGGATTTTCTATTGAAATTCTGATTATTTGTATGCAGTACGCTTGTTTTGTGCATGTTTAGCCACAGTGTCCATCATTGCTCTTGCTACATACACACTGCTGTCTGTAATCTCACTGCTGTCTTCATGAACAGGCAGCACTACACATCACTACTGTTAATCGCTAATTAGAAATGGATACTTAAATAAGCAGGTATCACTGATTATTATAAAGTAATTGAGTATTATCAAATCTTCGGTAGTAGCAAAAAGCTAATGGCCTAATCTGAGAAAAGGTAAATTATTAATTTATTTAAATCTCTGCAGTGCCTGACAGGCACGTGTTTCTTTCTCTGAGACACCTTGGTACTTGCTGACATTTACTGCGAAACGCATGCTGTCACACCTTGTTCACTCTTGGGTGTCTTCATGAGACAATAAATAAGTAAACAGCAGAGAACACACACATGCACTCAGATACGCAAAGATTGAACAAGGGTCCTCCTATCTAAGAGGTTCCAATCCATTTACTATAGCCCTTCAGTGCCTAAAAATAAGCATCTGAAACTAAGCAGGCTGCAGGCACCATGTTTGAAGGATACTGTTCATGCTCCTCAGACTCGAAGGGATTTGGCAGTCTCTGCATGGTGTGTGTGTGTGTGTGTGTGTGTGATGAAAGAAAGTACCAGATACTGAAAAAAAATAATTAACACTTAATAAAGATGTGTGTACTTGCCAAGTTAGTTAACTGAACTTGGTTAAACTAAACAAGATCAAGGAGCAGAACTGCTGATATTCAATAACAGTTCATCATATCAGCTAGTGAATCTTCTTCCACAAAATTTGCCTTGACCAAGGTATATTAAAGTTAACAGCCAGATATAAGGAAGCAATAAGATGAGAAGATGGCAGCTTACATACAAATGGTTTTGTGGAATTCTCTGAATTACAATTAAGATATTTTATGCTTAAGTCTTGAGATAATTGCAGTGCATTTAAGAATTGATTATATTTCCCCACCCATGTCAGAGCTGTTGTGTCTGTTGGCTGCTCTGACCTCAGCAGTGAGGTGGTTGTTAAAAATAAAACCATTAATCAGGTGAAATCTGGCGTCATATGACCACTCTAACCCATTTTTCCTTCTTCAATCATTCAATTACACTTAATAGAGCAAAATATCATAAAAATAGTAAAACACATTCTGAGCGAATGGTTCCGTCAGCTGCGCTCAGACAGCAGTAATGAAGCCACCTGGTCCTCTGCAAGAGCCACCTCCGCACCACCACCAAGAGCCCTCTAATCTGTGCCAATCAAATGACGCTAAACAGCCATTTGTTGTTGAACTGGGCACCAGTACACGCCCCCCTCCTCATTTCAACTGCATTCCCTTGCAAAATGCTGGCAACGTAGCAAAAGCAGGCACAGCAGTGAGGGTGACAGAACGAGCAGAGTGGTGAATAATAGAGAAAAAGAGCTGCGGTGTAATTAACATGGTGGCTGGGGGCTGATGTACTATAGAGAGATAAAGAAAGGGAACGAAGGGAGGGCGTTGAGAGAGAGGATGGAGAAGAGATATGCAGGGTAAGATGAGAAATCAAATCAATTAAAGAGAGGGGAGTTTAAGAAAGGAAAATCTTGGAAGAAAGGAAAATGAGAAGCAAACATGACTGAGAGGAATTGAGCACATGAGAGAGCAAACCAAACCACAGCCCTGTCATCAAAACTAAAGAGCAAATCAAATCCTGGTAATGGGCAGCAGGAACTTTGTCATACTCAGATTTTATGACCCATTTGATGCACAAAATACTGGCACATAAAAGTTCAGAGATGCAGGGAGAAAGGCAAGGACAGGACAGAAATGTAGAAGATAATTACATGTTTCCCAGCAGGAAGTTCGTCTCAGCATGGTCTCTCTCTTGCTGTGTTTGTACTGCAAAGTTCACTTTTAACTGGTAACACAGGGTACATTCTCAGTCATATGAAAGTCTACAGAGCAAATGAGGATGTCTTGTTATCCATTGCCTCATTGCACAGGTGGCTTATTTATCTGCAGAGAGAAAATCCACAGATTACAGCTATCAGAAAAGAGCTGCAGATTTCCAAAATGGCGCAGCTCTGCGTGGGCAACAGTGAGCTGGAACAGCACTGCAGTGAGGAGAGGAGTGAGTAGGACTGAGAACTGAAAGCAGCTCACTCTATGCAGGAGGAGGACAGACAGATACATGGATAGTAGGGGGGAAACGATAGGAATGATAAATGACAAATAAGGGAAGGAAATATGAATGAAGCCACAGAGGAATTCTACAGATTCCCACCTGAGCTCTCGGTCTTATGAGTACATCCACATTAAGCTAGTTAAATTTAGAAGTGCATTTTTTCCCCTCTCCCTTTCAGCCCTCTGTCCACACTCAAAAGCGCTTCTCATCCAAAGTCTCAGCTTTTCCCAAACAGTAGATGAATTGTAAAAATGCCGGCCTTGTGTGCAAGGGGGGAAAAAAGAGCTTCTGCCAGACAATGACGCAAGGCTCCCCGGTGAGTCGAGGGCTGTTTTGCAGTAAAGTGAAGAGGAACTTTCTCTCACCTCTAACCTTCTCAGTGCTCTCATTTTAAATGTCAATAAAACTCTTCCGCCAGCACAGGTGTTGTCATGAACCTGTATTGATGATGATTTTTGTCAGACTACAGCTTGAGAATGACTCCTGGTTAACATGTACTATAGAAATGTACTAGAAAATCAGATTTTTGACTAAATATAACAAGATATGATGCTATAAGTCCCTTTCAATATGAGACAGAGGATTGTATTTACAGTCTGTTATATATAGGAGTCAAGTGTGAAAAAGACCTAAACAACACTGGATGTTTGAGGCTGAAGCTAACAAACAACATACAACAAAAATATCAGTTAACATAACTATGCAATTTTAACACCCTTACTAAATTACCACAAATGAATCTTTTTGCACTGCAATTTCTCATTATTTCGTCAACACATGCACAAAAAAATTAAGCTAATTTGTCCAGTTTTTTCAGTCAGGCTCTAATGGAAACTGCATGGCTTTTGGATCAGTGGATCATAATTAGTCCAATTTTGCATTAGAGCAGCAACTCTTTTTGGGAAAGCAAAGCAAATTTTAAGGAGAAGAAAAAAATAAATTTGACAAAAATTGAAGTTGCTGTGTATATTTTACAACAAGGTGTGGATAAAGTTAACGTCAATACAGATCAGGTGGCTGTAAGTCGCTGTTTCTTTCCGACACAGGGCTGTGCCAGCCTTCGCTTTAGCTACGGAAGCTGTCTCATATTCCTACAGGAAACACATCTCAGCCACTTCCTGCTTCCCCTGAGGAAGTGACAGGTCAGACGGGGAATGGTTGAGCCCGTCACACTCAAGACTGAAGTCTGGGGGATTTTCAAGAAAATAAAAATCCACTTACAAACTGGTTTTGCAGTAGTTCAATAAAGGACAGATTATCTACTTAAGTCCAAGGGTGTGTTGACACTACTCTGCTGCTTCTATAACACATGCTCTCTCAACATTAGGACTACCTGCAGCTGCCAATCTTTGCAAAGTATACTACTGCAACTCAAAGAAACTACAAAGAAAGAAAAGTACAAAGCCTCCATATTCTTTGATCAAGGTTTTGAGATGTCCATTGCCAGCATTCTCCTACTGCTTTCTTTTTTTATTCTGGCTTCTTGTTGTTACTGCAGACAGCTACCTGCTCTGCATTGCATAAACCTCAGCCACTTCCTCAGTGGTTTTAAAATCACAATCCGCGCTTCAGTTCAAGGCTTAACTTTTTAAGATTTCAAAGTGGTTCCTAAATAGACTCCCCAGACTTCATTTAGTCTTGGATGTCACACACACACAAATCTTTCTGTCTCCCACAAATCTTTCTATCTATCTGTCTTCTATTGTGAAGCACTTTGTGACGTGCAATAAAAAGATGCTATACAATAAAGCATTTGTGGCAAGCATGGTTGATCCCAAAATGGCCTCTACTATGCAAGACGTAAGTAAAAACTACACAGGTTCTGCTGCCACACAAACCGGTCATCATGTAAAAACACAAACTCTAACAATAGTACAAAATGGAACCAAAACAACTGTAAAGTTGTTGTTTTGCTTCAACATTACCTCTATTTTTTTCTTAGATTGTGTTCAACACTCTCTGATTACTGAAAGAATTATGTATTGCATCTTTACACACAACAGCAGGGTTCTCCCCAAAGAATGTAATTGTAGTGATATTGCATAAATGTGGTCCCTGACTTCAAACCCAAATTTGGTACAAAACATGGTACGTAATTTACTACCGAAAACATTTACAGTTACAAAGTTGTTTTGGGGGACTTGGATACAATAGATCCACCTGTGTTTTCACAATGATTGAGTCAGTCATACATAACAAAATAGCAGGTTGGTAAGAAAGTACTGCATAACGTTCCATTTACTGTAGTATTTTGTTCATGTAAATGCTTATGTCTAGTGCTACTATTCATCTAGAAACAGTCTAGAAAGAGCCTTGCACAGGATCATCTGATGCAAGCAACCCTGTCATATTTCTAACCTTAGTCATGATGGAAAAAACATACCAATAAGAGCCTGCAAAATGAGCCTGGAAATAAACCATGTACATGTCATTTTTCAAAGCTACCTTTCTCTCTCTGCACTGTAGCCATTATTAGATAGCAAAGGTGGTGGTGGTTTGAATGAGATCTGACTCCCCAGTATACACCTATTTACTGCAACTGACACAGGCCAGCAATGACCCATAGTTGTTCTGAGACTATTGTCAAAACCTACACACTGCTAATAGACCCTGTGGCAGGAAGGAATAAATTGCAGCATTTGTATTGGGGGCTCCTGCTGACAGGTAGGCAGAGGTTTTTGCCCAATTATAAAGGGAAAGGGATGAAGCAGGATAAGGCGGGCCACTAGAATAGACCTAATGAGGACGTGGTATGATTGCTGTGGGACGGGAGAGACACGCGCTCATTTGTGCCTACAGCAAGTGTATTCGATTGGTAGAGAATGGCCAGAATGAAGTGGCAGAGAGAGCGATAGAGATGGATAGGGAGAGATAATGGAAGTGAGAAGGATTGATTCCTCACTCAATGTGAGAGCACGTGGGAGGAGATGAGATGCTGAGACTGAAAGTGGGAAAGAGAGACATGGATACAGAAAGTAAGTGAATAGTCAGTCCATCAAGTCAACTATACCCTCATCCTTTTCTTTCCACCCATCCATCCATCCATCCATCCATCCTTATTTCTATCCCCACATATAAAAACACAGCTGGCAGAGGCGGTGCTGGGGGAACCATCCATAATGATACGAGTCCTCAAAGTATCGTCTCGCTGCATGCAAACGCATCTAAGCCTGTGATACAGTCACTGATACTTTGTCACGGCTGTGTAGCTTTTACTGGGACAAGAACAAAACCAGAGAAAACAGGGCAAACACAGGATGGGAAGCGAGCGTTTTGTTCAAAGAAAGTCCATTTCCATTCAGACAACATTTAATGGGCCTGCAATCCATTGTGTCAGACTGAAAAAAGATGTAGCTACTGTATATCTTTTACATCCACATATAGTCATACATGCTTATATAATCAGTGCTGCACGTTGGGGAAAGATGCTGTTCATAGATTCCCAGAAAAGTAAATGCCAAATTGATGCGATAGATGTGACTGTATTGCCCTGGAATAAGTGTTAACAGTCCTTCTTGAACAAGGAAGTAAAAGTCAACCCTTTCTCCTTCTATGAGAAATATGACTATTAATGGTGCTTCGCCTCAGTCACTGTGACTCGATGCCATCTGAACCGACACCTACTGCCCTGCGCTGGTTTCTTCTTTAACTGAGAGTGACTGGGAGATTCTTTACTGCACTGCGCTTTAAGTGTGTATGTGCGACCCCTTCACCTCGAACAGTACAGCTTTATAAGTGCATAATATACTGCCAATGAAACTTTTAGATAGACTGTCTCAGTGGGCAGGTATTATCCTGAAAATACAGGGCAAAATATTTCATCTCTATAGTTTGAAGGGCTCAACCTCAGAACAATTCTTTTAATGAGCTTGAAACTGATTGGCCTCTGTTGACTTTGCACGTAGAGTTTTGGAGGCGCCAAGGCTTTAAATGAGATCCAATGGCAATCATTTTTAATTAAGTGAAATCCACAGAGAAACTCAGCTTGGTGCAGAAATAGGTTAATGTTAAAATAAAAGATGATATGGTATTGGCACTGCTTCAGTCCTACGGAGACAGATACATTAAGCTCCTGTTTACAACATGCTGGCTTATGTTTTACACAACAGTAATTCACATTTCCTTGAACCTATATTGCAAATTTGGATTGCATCCTCATTTTTAAACAGACTGACTGACATCCAGAGTCTTAAATTATCAGATATTCTTTGACCGCTGCTTATGGACAGCTAACAATAACAACCGTCATTTTTTCCTTTCCGTTTGATCTCCCTCGTTACATTCCCTCCTTCCACTTTCTATTATCATCTCTGCCTCTCTTCCCTGGTGTGTTTTTCTTTCACTCTCCGCACTATCTCTCATTCCTAGTCTTTCTCCCCCCCCTCGCTCCTTCATACTTGTGTGAATATAGTAGTGTCTGTATCTATGTGTCTATGTGTGTGTGTGGGAGGGGAGGAGAGCAGCATTGCTGGCTGGAGGAGGAGGTGAGAGAGAGAGAGAGAGAGAAAAAAGAAGCGAGAGAGGGAAAGAAACAGAGAGAGAAGCAAAGCATTTACTGGAACAAAACATGCTGTTTCAATCTCATAGATAAGGGCCGCCTACTCACCACTCTTTATCTCAAAGCAGATTACTCCTCATTTTTAGAATCTATATTATTCCCAGGGTTTTATATATTACAGCGTATTAAATTTTAAAGTTTGTCCTACCTACTACATTAGAGTTGCTAGACCCACCATCTGCCCAGTGTCTATATTGTGCAACTCCATATCTCAAGTCAGTGGCATTAACTTTTTAGTGCTGGGAAAGACCTATTAACTTGACAGTGGACAATTTGAATAAAACATTTAGAATAAATCTAAATGTTTTACCATTTGGGCTACATTAAATCTTCCATAAAGTGAGGGAATGCAGAAGAATGTAATCCTTAGTGGGAAAAATAAAAAAAGGTTTTGATTATCTTGTGAAGGTGTGTGCAACAGTGGACACACACACACATGCACAGCCAGAGGGAGCTTGATAAAATAATCCTCACATTAAACAAATAACCTCCAAGAAAAAAATGTTAGGGAGAGTTTCTTTCTCCTAAAACATTCCTGTAATACAGACTTATAGACTTCAAGAAGTTCAGTGGTCTTTTGTTGAAAAAATAAGTGCAACAGAGGAACAGTTACCTTGACAACATCAGTGCTTAAGTGCTGCCTTGTGTACTTATGGACTGCAGACCCTCAAACCCGACTGAGAAAGTTGAATACTCACACTGACGATCCCAGTGTCTTTTGGAGGCCAGTGAACCACAGATGACACAGTCTGAAGGCTGT
The DNA here is from genome assembly GCA_037975185.1 of Centropyge bicolor. Classification (NCBI taxonomy): domain Eukaryota; kingdom Metazoa; phylum Chordata; class Actinopteri; family Pomacanthidae; genus Centropyge; species Centropyge bicolor. Next base: position 12,749,048 of record JBBMOC010000006.1, read on the forward strand.
TGAGTGACCCTGAAAGAGAAACAGGTATTTTTTTAAAAATAAAGAATGTTGTGCATTGTAGAGATGTCCTAAGCCCATCCTGAGCAGGGGGGGGGGGGTAGAGGGGCAGAGACGGGTACATTAATTTCACCTTGACAATGAGTTAACCCCAGTCGCCTCAGAATAAATTAATGCAGTAATTGCATAGGAAACTATACAGAGACAAGAATAATAGTCTACTGGTAAATAATAGTAAACTGGTCATTGTGGCACCTCCAAAAATGATTACCAATTTTTTTCTACATTAACCAATTTCAGCATTCATTGTGTGACCTTAACTGTAACATCCAGATTATATTCTTCATTCTAATGCTAGTAGCTGCTATGCATACCTGAAGATCTTCTACATGTTTCTCAAGACTAAACCTGTCCAAAAGCACTGGAGAGGCAGAAAGTCATTTGGTGTTGGTTTCAGTGATACTTCCTCCTTTAGGGACCAGTTTCATTGATACCGTTAACGTGACAGAAAAAAAAGCCTCTGAGAAAAAAAATGACCTGATTTACAACAGACTGAAAAAGGAGATTGATGACAGACAAAAACAAGAGCCTTGGCTTTCATTTTCAGAATAACAAAATAGTTTGCGTAGCTCAATGACTGCCTGTATTTTATTGCAGAAGTGGGATCTCCTGCACTTTAACAAATAATGCTCTCACTAATAAGAGCTGATAAATTAATAAAGCAACATCAAATAGAAAGACACAGTCCATATTTTGAGGGGTGACTCAGAGTGTTTCAGCTTATTATCAACTCCAAAACCCTCTGGGGAAAAATATCCACGTTCAGAGACCATCAGAGACACACTAACAAGACTCTAAAAATCATTATGATGATAATGAAGCACGAGGCTTAATTGTCACAGTCTGATGTCTGTCATCTATTAGAGTGCTTACAGAGGTGATCTACATTTTTAATGTTAACCAGTGCAGTTGGTGACAAAGGATAACAACAGTGCAGTGTATTCACAGCTCAAACAAGTCATCTGGCAGTTGTTTTAAAACACACACTCACTCACGCACAAACACACACACATCTATTTCATTTCCTCTCCATGGAGGTTGGCTGGATTTCCTGAAGAACTGAGCCAGCAGCCGCCAACTCTGCAGACTGCAGAGACACTTGTTATAAATTCCATCTGTGTGGTCCGATGAATTCATTTGACTTGATTTGGTTTGTGATTCGTACTCTCGACTACCAACTTTAACATTCTGCTTCCCACCCGATATTATCAATACAGTAATTATCTTGCTAGCCACAACTCATGACACCACGGTTTGACAGATCTGACAAACACAATCTGTATGGTCTTCACTTGATGTGATTGAGAGCAGGGATGAACGATATGTGAAAAAAACAAAAATTAAATCATATAGCAATTATTTTGACAGATAGTGTGATTGTGATATGAGTCATGGTTTTAGCAGGAATGATAATTTTTGCATTTCATTTTCGCTGAAATAAAAAACACAAAAATGATGATGATGATGATGATGATGTGATATTTTCTGGGGTCTGTACCAAACAAGCATGTTCCCTTACGTCTGGAGAATGTGATTTGTAGGCCAGGGCATCTCTGTAGCATCACAATGCAGTGTGATTGTGATAATATTTAGATTAATTGTTTTAATGATTAGTAAGCTTCATCACACAAACACTGACACCTCTCATCTTGTGATCAATTTAACCACTGGAGGATGATGAAACAGTTATCTTAACCATTAAATGAATGGCCTTTACTGCACTGTATGATATAGTGCATCTTTCCTTTTTCCCTGAAGGTTAATGTTACAGTTTCTAAAAGTGTAATAACTTCTTCTGATGTTAGTAGATGTTAACACTTATTTTATACGCTTTAAATTATATAATGCTTTGAATTGCCATATTGAGTTCAAAAAACACTGCATTGCTTCTATTACTAACTTCTCATCATAATAAACTACAAACTTGTTTTCATATTCCAATCCTCAACTTCAGATTCAGATTTATCCTCCATATCCATTTGTATCTTCTGAGCCTTAACTAGTCAGCTTCATTGCCATCTCTCTATATGCCAGGCTATTAGTACAGACTGCTGAACTGGACCTTGGACCTCTCCATTTCGGCGTGCTGGCGTTCAGCCTAATGAGGCTTGCTAATGGTCCACCCATGTCAGTCTGGGGGGAAACCTTCTCCTCTATGCAAACTGGAACACATGCACAGTTGCTCAGTGCACACTCATACTTTCTATCACTATCCACAGTTGCTTAGTTTATGAAAAGACAAACATAATCCAAGCATGAGTCAACTTTACACCAAACCTCTGTCTGTCATCCTTTCATACTGTATCTCACACTCTCCATTCATCTTTCTCTGTTAACTTAGGCCACTACAGCTGCTTTAGTCCCGTTACAGAACTCAAGGCAACGTGAGGGATGACAAACTCAGGAAGCCACAAAACGAACAACTGCTTCCACTACATTTTTGCCACTTCATCAACAAAACACACAAACACTTCTTCTCTCCCTTGTTTCCTGGCTGAGAATCTTGGTGTCTGATTAATGTTCTGTAAATGACCGACAGCTGACACATCCGTGACCCCATTTTTAGGAGATAATGGGAAATGGAAATGAGCATACCGACTTGAATGAGACATACAGCACAGTGACTAAGTGGACAACCTTTCGTTCCACCCCACCACTCCTCCACTGGGAAACTGGTGGTGACTGCTGCTGCACGGCCAAACTTCGATTGGCTTAGCAAGGCCACACTCTCACAGGAACTTGTCCATTAGTCATGCTCTGTTAATATTACTAGTTAATGATTGCGAGCCCTGTTTCAACACATTTGTAAAGTGTGGTTTCAGCCTGTGGGTTCACATGACACAGGGGAGTTAAATGGGAAACCAAAGACTCCAGATTTGACAGCTTTGTTTAAGAGTTCAAAAGGAAATCCAAAAGTACTGTTTGGGAGTCTGAAGAGTTGGCTGCTCAGCTAGCTAGAATTTATTCAAATTATTAATTGAACTTACCTAATTGTAAGCAATTATTTCTACTTAGGAATGCAATAAAATGAGCTTTAAAAGCGACTTAATCCAATCAAGCTTGTCGGGTGAAGTACAGGAAGCTGCAGCTATGACCAATACTGTGCATTAAGATTCATCAGGAAAAGAAGGAAGATGATCAGGATGAAGCTTGTCTAAAATCTATCAAAGGCTATGAGAGTTTCAGAGAGAGCGCAGACAGCTGACAGAGAAATTCAGGTTTTAAAGCGCAGATAGAAAAGGAGAAAGGAAGAAAATGAGGAAAGCAAAACAGGTCAGAGCTGGTAAAGCCATAGTGTGGGCTGGCAGGAGAGTTCATGTCTTAAGGCCAAAGCCACAAGTCTCTCCACATGCTTTTACACCAGCTGCTGGGACTCAGCAGACGGCACCTGACTGTACTTTGAAATTAAACAACAAAAAAGAAAAGTACTCATATCTTTAAGCCACATTTCTTCCAAAAGTACCTGGAACCTTTAGTCCCAGGCACAAATTTTCAAGAAACTAAAAGGTTCCTTTGGTCAGCTGTTGTCTGTGTTTCCACAACATACTTACAGGACTCTGGCACAAAGAGAACTCCTTGTCTCACCTACTCCTTAAAACATTTATTAAATTAACATTTGTCTATCCAACCTTCATTCGGTATTTGATGTCGTGATTTAATACATATTTTAGCAGTAAGTGAGACAGTGTGCAGAAATTCTTCTCTCTGTTTTCAGATTTACAATAACAGCCACTTTACACACATTTGGTTCAACAGCTATTTATTCATTTGTAAAAATATAAGTGTGTAAAATACAAATGTGCTTCAGAAGGAGACATGGGACGAGGGCTGCAGGTGGTTACATAGCAGGACATCAGTTGGCGTTACAGCATTTAACAAGCACCATGTGGGTTAAATGAGATGTACCTTCAACTGACTGGTCATCCATGTCCATGTCTTCCACTGCGGTTTCCAGCAGTAGCTGAGTCATTCATTATCGCTCCATCCCCATCCCCAAGGTTTCGCTACTCTTGTAAAGTACTAACTCTCTGAGCAGGGACTTTTTGGGGGTTAGAAAATGTCACCAGAACTAAATATAGACCCTGGTCTTTGGAGTTCCTCCAAATGTTCCTAGTCTCTGGGGAAAGTTCCTGCCGTGAAAACAAGGCTCAAGTCTGTGAAACGGCAAAGTGTGAGGGCTCCTTTAGAAGCCAGGTCTGATTTCAGTATCAGCTTATGTTTGTAACTTGTATGAAACACATTCTGGCCTCTTTACCTGGGATTTAGAGATTATGTAAAGTCACGTACTAATGTCAAATTCAATCTGCAAAACAAATGTAAAGTTTACATTACATTTACATTACCAACTGTTGATTACTATAATGTATTCCTACTGTGGATTTGAAGCATGTTCCATCTATTAACCCTGGTTATAAAGCAAACGTCGACACATCACAAAAAGAGACCGTGATTAAGAAGAATGTGTACTTTGGCACAATTTTTTAGGAGACAGCCTGACAATACAAATCATGCTGTGGTATACTGCATTCAGACAGAGCATTAGCTCAAGTTGCAGGTCATAAAACAGACAATGTCCAGATGTCTGGCGGGATGCACAAGAAAGCAGAAGAGGATTTAAGAAGCTAGTTCTCTTTCCAGTCAGCTACTGAAGGTGACGGTTCCTCCTAGTTGAGGATCAAATCCCTATTGAGAACCGACTGGAAACACCAAAGAATTCAAAGAGATTTTTTTTTAAAAGAAAAAAGTTGGCATTATTGAATAATTTTCTTCAAGTCAACAAGAAGTAAAAGTACAACAGTTAAATACTTTACAACTTCTCTGTCCTGTCTATGGCACCTAATGCTGAGCCCAGGTGTTCCTAGAGAATGCATACATAAAATTTGGATTAAAAATATACAGATACATAGAGTAGTTGCATTTTTAAAAAGGCAAGGTTCAGTAATTTTCTAAAACAGCAGACACTGTGGTTTTTAGCAAAACTTCTGCAAACAGGATTAAGTAGTACAATTGTTGGGGACTGTGGATTAACACATATTTGGTGTTCTAACGATTTATAAGATTCATAGCGCCTGGACAATGTATGTGGGATTGACTCAAAATGTATTATATTGTCCATATTCATTGGAAAGAGAAAAAATGTCACCAAGTGCAATGGTGTGTCTCATTTGTGCATTCAGGTCTGTGGCACAAAGTGATAAGCTCTATCCGGATTTGGCTACACAGGCAAGTATTAGGATAAATAGTTAGTGTTGGTTTTTCCAGGAGATTTGTTGACTTTAACAACTGAAACTAAAACAATCCTATAATGACACACATTGAGAAAATTGCTTTGTGAAACATTCAATATTTATATAGTATTTGGCAAAGGTTCAGTTCCTTCATCCAGAATTTTAGAATGAATCTCTTCAAGTTTTTGGATTTTGAACAATGTTTGGCTAATGCACTTTAGGACACAGCTGAATGGTGGCCTGGCTGGCCTATGCTGTGTCATAATTTTACCAAATCAGTCTTTTCAAAAGAATGCTGTCAGGGGCTCAGAGGAACAAAAGACAGATGACATGAGAGACTGGAAATAACCTTCCACACAATGACACACTTTTTCCTGTTCTGGTCTAATCATGGAGACTGATGAAAGCCGCTGCCTCTTGCAATACAGACAAGGGGGAGTTAATGATCCTGACTACTGGCTTCTGTCGTCTTTCACAAAAAATTCAATATATATGAATTACTGTAGGCTCGGCCAAAGTATGCCTGTAAAAAAAATGTGTCATTGTAACCCATTTCTTAGGCACAAATTCAAGTGTTGCCACGTGTGCCATTTGGTTCTCACTTCCTGTCTAGTTGAGAAGAAGCATTTAACCTGGAAGAATAATTAGCACCTTTTAAGTACTTCTTATGTAACCCACTCTACCTAAGCCCGGGCTCTAATCCTCAGCTGGCAATGCCGTACAAATGCCAAGACTGTGAAAAGAAAAACTGCACTGCACTGATGTAAAATCAACACCTTTTTTTAATGGCCCATAAAAATACCAACCTCACACCCCTTGCTAAAAGAATAACCCACATTACAAGAGTGAATCAATAAAGTGTGGGGTAGGATGTGACGCACAGAGGGAATGAACATCCGTATTGTATAAAGCCCCATGAAGGTGTATGGGGAAGCTCAAAGAACTTGCAGAAACTCAAAGTGCATCAAATTGTCTGTGGATTCCATTTCAAAGCCATTTCAAAGCCACCACGAGCCAGCATAAGCAGCTTTGTTCCTTTGCCACCTATCCTCACTTTCTGCCCATTCTAAACCTATCGTCATTGTTTTGGCCACAGCTCTCTCTCAAGTCTCAGCGGCCTGCTTTTCACATTCCTCTGTCATGGGGACGTAAGCTTCAGTTTTCCTCTCCCACACTCTTCAAACCTTTGGAAAACAGGGATACAAGCTGGCGGAGCCGCTGTATCAAATCTATTTGTCGGTTAAACCTTCTTCAGAGCGGAGCCTGGATTAGGCCTGCTTTTAGCCGTTGCTGCTATTCAGCAAAACCTGGCGTGTGTGTTTGCTTGCACGGACGGCCAGTGAGCTTTGACGGGGCCAAGCTATTCGTGAAGCTCCTGACACGCCAGGAGGAGTTCACCCAACGGCCGCAAAGGTCTCCGATGTACTATCATCAGGTTTAGAGCCATCAGAAGTGTGTGCTTCTGACTGGTTTACACGTGGGAATCTATCAACTTTGTGTGATTTTCCACAAGTTAACATACTAAAAGCTAATCAAGCCAAAAAGATGTGAAGAATTAAAGACAGAGGAAGAAGGAGAAATTTGGAAAAAAGGAGTCCGTGTGTGTCTGGAGAAGCCTGGGAATCATTTGAGCACAGAGAGGAATTGAGAAAATGTGGCAAGGAAGAAAAGCATGACCAAAGTAGCAGATCCTCTGCTACGACTGTAAATCACACCAGAGCTCAAGTCCACAAGCAAGAGACTGGGGGAGAGAGAAAGGAAGGTGAGGTGGAGAGAGGATGAATAAAAAGTGTTATCCAGAAGGACGAGCTAAATCTGAGTATAAAGAGGGGTTGAAGGCCAAAGAGTGCTACAGATAGAAATATAAAAAGATAAAGAGAGACAGAAAACTGAATGTTAAGTTTGGACACTACACTTCTCTTCCTCTTTGAGTTCACAAGTTCAACGGGTAAAATCTTTCCGTTCTCTCCACTCCCCCCCGACGACGGGCTGCTATTTGACTGCACTTCACAGTGAGCAAAGGAAAGGCAAAACATATCAAAGATTCAGGTAGCCAAGGAAGTGTGTTCATCTGTGTGTGTCCATATGTGTGTGTGTGTCTCAAAAAGCCACCTGCACCTATCCTCCTGATACAGACCTGGAACAGCATTAATATTTAATCCTTGTGGTCAAAGCAGCATCTTAGAAAACTTTAACTGTTCAGCACCTCTGTCTCACCACAACCTGGCAAAGAACAAACCTCCACAGTTATCTCAAGTGTGTGTGTACATCTGTGCAGTGTCTATTAGGAACCAACAGTGTGGTAAAGCCTTGCTAATGAAAGCTATAAATCACTGCTACCACATCCCAAGCCTCAAAGCTCATAAAACCCGAGCCCACAACAGCCTGACAACAAAACATGCTGTTTTCTTTTTTTAGACATTCTTCTCTCTTTTCTTTTCCTTACTAGCTTTCACACTATAAACAACAGCAGTGGCAGGCGTAGTCATGGCACAACGAAGTCACCATGAAGACTTGCAGTGTTTCCCATACATTGATTTATTTGCGGCGGCTCGCCACAAAAGGGCTGAGTAATGAATCAAATTTTATTTTCAATCACGATTTTGACTTGCAGCGATTACGAAAACGAGATAATCGGGTTAAAACGATTATTGTGCCGCATTCCATTTCGCAATGATGTTTTCATTTTGCGTTATAAACCCAGCGCATCCCTCCCTAAAAGCCCAAACAAACTCTCAGCCAGGCTGTGACATGTTTATTTGAGCTTGAGCCAAAATGATGTGACCAAGCCTTTGGTCAACAAGAAATGTAAAACCAACTTAGCTGTTACACATGAAGCTGTCAATGGTTAGTATCAGTTACACATATTTGTCCAAAACTGATGCATTCAAGTTAACTCTGATAGGTCTATCTATCTATATTCTATATTCAGAAACTAAACTCTTAAAATAAGTTATTAGCAAATATGTAAAGAGTCTAGCTAGCTGTCAATTCAGCTGTTACTTGGATTTTGATGTGTTTTTATTCGCACAGTGATTGTACTGGTGCTTAAAGGGGCCAAAAAGGATGAAAGTTGCAATTATTTAACAAAGTGCACTGTGTATATTTTATTTTTTGACACATGACTTAACATGTGTTTTGCCTATATACAGTAACAGCTGATGCTGTTTGTAATGGACACCCAGAGCACTTGTGTTTGCAAACGGATCAAATTTAATGTTTAACAATATGGTATGATTTCAATCCTACTATTATAAATCAAATTATGTATTATTAACTTCATTTGTCTGCAAGTGTGTTATTTCATAGGACATCAAGTCAGGAAATTTGAGTCAACGCTAGTCAGAGACATGTGCCAATTTACCAACCACACACATATGCTTGGCAAGGAAGAAGAAGCGCCCAAACAACACAGGAAAAAATGCAGCTCTAACATCAAGGTAAATAAAAGAGGGAGAGAGAGGAAAGTATGCGCTAATGCTTTTAATCCCGACATCTGAAGACAAAAGCCCAGTACTTATAGCAATTAGCGCAGAGTCTTGTTCTCACTCTTGTCTTTGTTTTGCTGACACTCTAAACAATCTGAAAGCAGCTGACAAAGTCCCAGGTAGCATCATTAACAGGCAAAGCCAATAACAATGTCTCACAAGTTCTGTGGGCGGACAGCTTAAGTTAGCCAATCAACTTAATAGGGTAGACCGGTCAACTGTATGTAAAGGCATAAACAAACGTTCATGTTTTGACAACCAGAAAGCTAGCCCTTTGATTGGTGTAGTTCTGCATTCAAAGTCTTGATAGTCAGGCGAAACATGATGACAGCAGAGGTCCACTAGATTTAATTCAAGACAGACCCATAAAGTACAACTTAAAGCAATGATTTTCATATGCACTTCACTAAAGATGGGTCTTTTAGTGACTCCTCACAACCATATCTCTCATTTTTTTTTACATTCTGAATGATAGATAGGTGTAGATACTGCATATCTACCTATAGTTTATTAAACCATGCATGCATCATGTGATTACACAAGTGATCTTAAACAATCTTAAATGTAAATCATGTTTAGTTTTTATTGCAAACAAACTCAAAGGCAGATGAATCAAAAGGGCAATAAATCACTAATCAGTCAAATTTGGTGGTGGAGGAATGTAACTATGCATCAATGCATCTGACAAAAGCACATGGTTGAGACCACTGATGGAGAAAATCTGCACTTGTATTGATTAGGCCTAAACAAGCTGATAGTCAAATGGATGTGAGGCCATCAGTCACAAGGCAATGAGGCAGATTGACAAGTGCATCTTTAATGGCCGTGAGAAACAGTGTTCAGGGGTTCTTGGGTAATCGCTGTTATAAGGGATGGGAGGGGAGAAGGATAGGGCCGCAGACAGCAAGCCCTGTGACACTTTGACAGATGTGAGGCTTTGCACCTCCCAATGGGGCAAAATGGAGAAAAGGCCTTTGAATAAAAGGCCCACTGCTAAGCTTTCTGCACAGTGCCCTCAGCCCTGCAACTCAAAACCAAAGAAAGGGTCAAGCCGTTGCTTGACTACAGGCATCTGGGGCTTTTCCTGGCAAAACAAAACAATTAAATGCGGGGGCAGGATCTTCTTGAGATTCACCTTTCCCTCCCTCTCCATCCTGCTCATCGCTCTACTGCTCCACTAGTATTTCTCTCTATCCTCTGTATCTTTCCCTTCCATAGATCAAATGTCTTTACCTTCCCTTTTTTTCCCTCCACTTTTATCTAAGCTCAATATTTTCCCTCTCTCTCCATCTTCCTTCCCCTTCCTATCTCGACCTCATCACTACCCAGACTTTACTCTCTTTATTTATTCATTTATTGCAAATTATCGTGTTGTGGGACTAATAAAGGAATATCTTATCTTATCCCAGTTTCTATCCATGCATCTACATGTAATTTTTGTAGCCATCTCACTCTCTTACCCCATCTCCCTCCTATTTATTCCACTCATTTCAGGGCTGAAACACAGCTGGGAGGAAGCCTTTAGGTGCAGACAGACAGCGCCAGAGGCAAAGTACAAACTTTTGCAGAGGAAACCCTGAAGGTGCCTGCCGATCGCCACCATGCTCCCATCAGACTCTGTCAGCGGGGCCAATAATGGTTAAAGTCGGCAGAGGCAGGGCAGAGGAAAGCCAATAAAAGACAAGTTCCTGCTGGGTGTTTTCAGGCAGTGCTTAACAGATTGTTGCTACATGGTTTCATCTATCCATCAATCACTCCAGGCCTGTCTGTGTGGTCTCATTTTTTTCTCTTAAATGTAGTGCACACTAACTAGTGAAATGGTGTATAATGTGCTTAACCTCAAATGCCAGTGTGCTGCATTGCCATTGGCAGAAATGTGACTTACAGGCATTTTTTTACTTTTTCCCCAATTACATGTTCATCAATACAACAGGCACACCCGATGAATTCAAAGCTTTTCACTGAGGATGGACATGTTCACCATCCATTAAGAACGACAGCTCATATTTCTTTACTTTGGGCATTTCCTTTGGATATAACAACACAGACTGTTATAAAACACAAACAGATAACAGCCAGTGGTGCTGCTGACATTTCTTTCAATGGTTACAGTCCCTTAATGGCTGATGTCTATAAAGGAGTTTGACGGTTCTGTGTGGGTTTCAGCCTGTGTTTGTTCAAAACAAACGTCTATTAAATGGTACAAGCAAGAGAACATCAGCTTGCCTGTGTATCTTGCTATAATGTCGTATCAGAGACCAAGACTTCAAGATAAAACACAGACGCCTCTTCCTTTAATTACAGAGGTCTGGGAGGGCAACATGATGAGCTTTTAATGATAGTGACGCTGCTACAGTCTTTTTAAATAGAGCTTGCAGGGTGAAAGGTTCCTTCCTGGAAGACACCTGTAGTGTATTATTCAGTCTTTATTCAAGCTTTGTGCTACTTGCAGAATCTGCCAGAAGAAACACACCAACCGTCTCGTGAAATTAACAGTAACAGTCTTCACAGAAGTTCCTGTCCACAATCGCTGTGTAACACACTGACAATATGAGGGGGGGAGATAGTGTGCATTGGTACTGAGGAGTGTAAGCTGTCTGTTTTTACAGCGGATGATGAAAGGATATTTCTCCGTCGTGCACGGCTCCACTGACGAGTGGCTGTAGGGATAAGAGAGCGCTACAGGAGGAAGCTTTAGTTGTAAAAAAAAGAAAAATGGCTTCTAATTACCGTTGTTGGAACCCTGCATTATCATTACACTCCAAGGTTTCTGACAACACAACAACTGTGCTGCCATGGAAACGCAGCGCCGGAAGAGAGATGCTGGAGCTGCCGTTTCATGTTTCGTCCATTTCAATGTGCCTCTGATCGACGCTGACTATGTGTGGTCAGTCTGTTCCGTGTCAATCTGTTTATTGACCTGTACTCTAATCCTGAACCCACTCTGATGAGCGCAGGTGGACACATCAGTCAGCTTGGCTGGCACCACTTCACCCATGGGCTAAACAACACAGCACAGCTGGGTTTCGCCTGATATTATGTAACGCAGCGCCACCCCCGCAGGCCCTGTTCACACTACCCCTCTCCTCCTACTCCGCCTCCCACTAGTGCACCATTGGCCATTTGCAAGCAGAGGTGCATTGTGAGACAAGAGTGCTCCAGTGCTGACACAACCTGTGGGGATATTTGTGGAGGATTAAGCTTTGGCAAACTCGAAAATCTAAGATGAAGCCTGTGCATAGAGAGAATACTGTCCAGTGTTAGGCAAACCAACAATACAGTGTTTAGCTAGCAGCTTATTGTGTTTATCTTTCCACAATCCTTTGGTTTTCAAATTCATTAAACTGAATAAAACACAAGGTAGCCTGTGTGGTACAGACTCCCTCCAGTTGTCATTTCACACAGTAGCTGCTTTAAATTCCTAAAATGGGTGATTAGATTCCGGGGTTTCATCCATCATTGATCCCACCAGTGATTCTGCCTTGACTGCTTGGAAACAATTTTTGTTACTAAGCAATACTTGCCAAAAGTGGAACTGCACCCGTTGCCTGGCAAAATTAGATTATTGAGTCTTGTATCAGGAGGCACTGAGAACCAGCGCTGCTTTGAGCTACAACCCTCTAGATACTATTCTTATCTCAGGTACAGAGTGTGATGTCCAACGACCATCATGCTATGCTAAGTCATCTGATACCTCATTATATCTGCACACCTGACTTCTCACAGTCGTGGACACACAGGCACAAACTTGATAACCTTGAATTCATGGCGCAATAGTCAGGTTAGTTACTTCCGTCCAGTGGTTATTCTGTGCACTAACTCACTGACTGAAAGTATAAACGAGACAAATAAAAGGCCACTTCTTTCAAACCAGTATGTCTGTGATGGTAAAACACAGAAAATAAGGGAGGCAGCCTGAAGTGAGTCCCTTCATTTCGACCTCTCCTCAACCGTGGCCGTTTTCCCCAAGTGCTTCATGAAATGCTAAAGGGCTTCAGGCAGTCACTTCATTAGAAACAACCCTGTGGGTCCTCATTGAAGATGCTTTATTTCTAAAATGGCCTGCTGTCATTAGAAAGCACCACTAGGGCAGTCGACTCTCCTCCCATGCGCCAGTTGCTTCTTAATGAAAAACAGCAGCTTGCTTAAGCTTGCACGTCTCACATCCATAAACTACTGATCGAGCTTTCCTCCTCGCAGCTGGAGAGACCCAGCGGAGGCATTTGCTAGAAGTTGTCAGAACGCCACTGGATCAAAGTGTTATGTGGTAAATCGCCTCCGATGACCATTTAAAGCACTCTACCGCCCACAGAGCGGCCCACTCAATTTGAGTGACTGGGTAACAAGGCAGCAACAGTCTGAGTTTATGGTGATGGGGGAGATGCAGAGGAAACAGGTGTGAGAGGAGGAGAGAGGAGTCTGCAAGGGAGGAGTTCTGACAGACAAGGTCACCATCACTTGCTCCCTGAGTCGAGAGTTTTTTCAGCATGCCTGAGGGATGGTAGCAGGTTACTGTTATCTTTCATATATACGATATGAAAGATGAAAATTTAAAAATAGGAAATTTGAAGTTCTGCAGCTAACAATCAATTAGTCCAATGATTATTTTCACACTATACAATTTGGTCCATGAAATGTAACTTAAAATCACATTTGAGAAGATGGAACCAGATAATGTTTGACTTGCTAAAAAAAAATGTCTGAAATGATTAATCAGTTATGTTAACAGTTGTACCATGATGAAAGATCTTGGCCATATCAACCTTGTCAATTGACTAAACTAATCATTTCAGCACTAACCATTTTACATCAGGACAACGAAAGTAGACAAAAATCACACAACACAAACACACTATAATCCAGGCCATCTAAGAGGCTTTGTGATTGAAATGTGATATGAAAGCATAAATTAGATTTTCTGAGAAGAAGTTCACCTTCTAACCCGGAGAGGGTCAGCGAGGTTAGGACTGCATTCACACGCTGACACCGGGAACAAAGCCCATTGGAGCTGGTTTCTCTGCATCAACATGCCTCAGTGTGTGTAGCCCAACACTTCCAATCCTGCTTGTTCAAATAATCATTAACCTGTTCAGCCCTGAGTAAATATTTTAAGAACCTCTGCAAACGAGAAGGTAAATACACACCTCAGAGATGGGGACATAAACACGCACATACACAGCGTATGGAGAGGGGGGGTTTGGGTAATGTGGCAGGCAGATTTCATTGTTCTTCAACATGTTGAGCTTAGATGAAGTTCAAAACAATGAGGTCATCCCTATTGTGTACACACAGCATTCTCACACATTCCTCTGCGTGCCATTGTACACTCATGGCTCAGCTAAAAGCACGAAGGGATGAACCCCGTGAAAGAACGATGCTCTTTTAAAAAACATTTGGTCTTTACAAAGTCATGAACCTGAAATCTATTAAACCGAGAATGGAAACTCCACTCTGGCTTTCAAGGCCATCACCTTACATGCCAAAACCCTCCCCTTCTTGGATGAGCACTGTGAGCAGAAAGGTTGCAGTGAGCACAGCCGATCATGACAGGCCACTTTCCTGTTTTGGTTTCTGCTTCCACCACCTGCAAGCCAGATGTTGTAAGTTTGGGCATTGTGGCCTCATTTCTGATTTAGAGGAAAGTTGTCTACGGGTTCACCTGAGCCAGACCAACCTTCCAACCTAGATTTCTCTATCCGTGGAATCAACACAATACACAGATTAATCAATTTGCTGACTAATCAATTTCTAGATTAACAGAAATTTCATTATTAACTTTACAAACCTTTTCATTTTGTGTCATTGTAAATTGTTTTTGGTCAGAAAAAAAGCAATGTGAAGACTTCATCATTGGAAAATATGATGGGGATTTTCAATATTCTCAGACATTTTATAGACTATGAATAAAACATAATTAACATATGAATAAAATTAAAATAAATAGCAAACATGACATCACATCCGGCTTCTAATAAGTGTCGATGAGGAATTCACGACTATCAGCATTATCCCTGGCTTGGTGTCAGTGCATGGATCTGCAAAGCAGGAAGCCTGTCGAGGGTTCAGCCAAAAGCTGCTGCTGCTTTCAGTACATCAAGATGGATTTATGTGTTTACCTTCCCTGGCACAATCTAGGACCTCCTTGGAATCCTCAAACCCAAGCAAGATGTCTTTCATTACTAGGATCCACTAGAGCTCTTTTCTCCTTGGCACAATGAGGAAGTGCTGGAGCCTTATTCAACATTCCTTGAAATGACATTAATGAAAAAGCACTGACGATGCATATAGCCTCATTTTAGTTGACTGTTTACCAAATGCTGCTTTTCTTACAGCAGTATTGAATCCAGATTCATACTATTCTGCACAATAAGACTTTTGTACCAGTTTGTGATCAGCTTTACACTGAACTAAGACATTGCTATACAAACATTACAAACATAGACGTGAAACCACCACCCATCCTCAAGCAGAAAAGTGGCTGGTAGACAACCAGCACAAGAATCACTTTTAGCATGTTAGCAACGGGTGACTCAAGCAGGAAACATCCGTCTATCCATTTGCCGCTCACTCTGTTCAAGGTCATAGGAGGCTGGAGTCTTTACTATGCACTTGCAAAATATTCAGTGCATGCTGAAGTAAGATAAAAGCCCAATTCATACTGGGACAGAACATATACAGATTTATCTGCCAGCACTGTCAATCAAATGCAATCAAACCACATCCACACAGTCCTGCAGCTTAGCTTTAACAGTTTTTCAGTGTTAAACTCTTTAAAGATAATATCTTAGCGACTTAAGTTGTTGCTTATTTAGTCATAAATAATGATTGTTATACGGAAATAAATAAGCTTTGAAACCAAGTTTTCTGTCTATCATTATGGTAGTGTACTGTTGTCAGAAATCTTTTTATGCACTTTTTAGTATTATAAACAGGAAGTGTACAATGACTCTGGCAGAGAGTTGATAAGAAGCATTCATTTTAAAGGAAAGCAGAGTAGCAACATCTTCTAAGCTGATGTCTTTCTTTAAAAAAACTATTTATTATGCAGTTTTGACAGATTTTCTTTTCATAACTGACATTTTAAAGTATCATGAGTTCTAAACCACATATCTGCTTGCAATGCGTGCGCCAGTACCTTAATATAACCCCTCCCAAGCAGCCGCATTACCAGAAACATCAACATGGCCACAAGGTTTTCTGAGGCTCCGTGGGGCATTACAGCCAAGGAAGAGAACTCAAACTGACAGTGAAATCACAGAGACTGTCAATTACAGCGCACTTAATGAATCAATTTCAAGGACGGGAAACAACTCAAAAGCCTGTTGACTTTAAAGCCAGACTTTTCTCTCTGAACTCTCGCTTCATGCCGTGGTGGATCTGCAATGTGTGGTGTGACACACAACACAACATCCCTTATATCTTCTTCAACGCATAAAACAGGCAGCATCTTCAAAGCCTGCGGAGAGTTTTATACACTGCCTTTAATACATACTGCATTTGATCAATATAAAAAAGAAAACTTACTGAATACAGATGACAGCTTTGCCAACTTCAAGTAGTAACAGTTTCCTTTAGATCAGGGAGGCGACTCCATCCAGCAGTGATGAACAATGACCAGGATATGACTTCCTTTAATCCGGTGCCTCTGTTTCCCCTATATGCGTGACTGTCGTCAGAGGAGGTTTCCCTACAGCGACATATGAGAAAAGCAAGAGTCTGTTAAGGAAATCGCATTTTTGGCTCTTTGCCTCTGTCATAAATTGCAAACACAACCTGACACAAACATCTCTAAATTTTTCAGAACATAACTATTAACTGACTGAAAACTAAAACTTGCAGAATTAATTTTCCTTCTATATTTCAGAGGGCTCTGAAGTTGCCTGATCACACTAATCCTTTATGAATATATTAATCAGCACTCCAACATGATGATCTTATTTTTGGTGCACTCGCCTCCATTTTCATTGATATGGAGACTGTAGTGCAGATTATCTGGCCAGCTTGAACCCACAAAACTTTAGATATAACGTTACAAAAGCAAAACTGCAAGACAAGAATACGAATCACATAGATTCTGTGGCATTCATCATAAATATAGTCAGAGTCCACAGTTCATGCAAAAGGCAGGAATGTGCTTTCCCCAAAATGAACTGCGTGCATTATATAACACAATTGACCATGAGTAATTCAGGCATCACACTGAGTGGACTCTCATGACATCAGAATGTTTCAATGCCAACACAGTCCCAGGAGGGTGGGTCGATTGTTCCAGGGGGATATGGGTGATAAAAGCTAGCCATGATCCTTGCTAACTTGCTTATAGTAGGTGATTAGAAATAAACACCACTTTCCCAGGATATTCTGCATCAACTCATGTGGATCAGCAGCAGGCTTGCTCAACATAAGTAGCCTTCCCTGATCACAGTTTACAGCATGGATATAACACTAAAAAGCAGCTGGAATTACAACAAGTCTGTGGGATGAACCTTGAGGGCCTGCCTCTCAGAACAGTGTTTCCTTTTTTCATTTGTTTGTTTGTTTGTTTGTTTCATTGCACCCCACAGAACTCAATTTGCATGCAGAGCTGATGGAACAGCAAGACGTTCACATGTACCCAAAATATGTTGCAAAGAACAAGATGTCTAGCCTTAACTTCAATTAGTTCAGTTCAAGGTCCACCAATCATGAAAAAAAAGAACACTACGCATGCTAAAAAAACGGGGCATTTAGGGCTCCACTTAACACAGGGTTAGGAGATAAATCTTGTGTGTTTGAGGCAGGAATAAATTCACCATTAGAAAAAAAAAATCCTCCCTGAATGACACATTCATGGCTAAAATGTCCAATTAGAGAGCACATAATAAAAGTGCTTCAATCTATTAATAAAATGTCCCCTGCAAAACATTCTTTATCATCTTTCATCTCTTACTATTCACTCAGTATTTTAACAGGAAAATTTGAGCCCATCTGGCTGAAGATTTGCTGGAGAGCATTACTGTTTAACTTAGACCATTACTGTTTAACTGCGCTTGTATGATTGTTTGATTTTGCCCGAGGCACCAATTCAGTTTAGATGAACCTGGATTCTGCATGTGATGTGGTGGACTATTTGACATTGCTGCCATGGTGTCAGCAGTTTGAATTTATAATGTTATACTGTTGACTGACTGATACACAGCCTCAATATGTGATGTAGAAATGTGAATTCCTGCACAACACATTTGGTTAAAGTGTTTTATTTTATTTTCAAATTTTTTAGTAGGTCTGTACTCAGTCCTCGAAATTTAATGGAGGTAACACTGATGAGATCCTGTGGTGGTTTTTGCATAGAGCTGTGGGAACAGTCTAGCTTGTGTCAAACCATGTTGAGAAATCCAGAATGACTAAATCATGTTTGGTAATGAGAGGATCATTTGTGTAATGGAATTGACGGTGCAGTATGTTCTGTGTGTGACTCAAGGCAAGTTCAACATATGAATACTGTCCTTTGTTCATGTAGTCTATCTGCAACCTATCGAACACAGAGGAAAGCACAGATATGCATCTCTTCAGATAAGCTCTGAACTGTGATGATGTTACATTTGTTCACAGTCAGGTTAGGCTATAAAGAAAAGAACTTGTTCTTATAACATTTTGTCTGACAAATTCTTAAGGCGAAAGTGTTTATAGCTGTTCCAAATGGTGTCACTCACAGGAGGGATGAAAAGCCATCAAAGAGAGCGGGACACAAAATTACCTTTAAACATGTGGATAACGATGCACTTTGTCAGACAGTCGCTCCTGAAAAGAACTAGTTTTGCACTTTGTTGTATACAGAAAAAGCGAAAGAGATCATTGGGTGAGAGCTTGAGAGACAAGCTCAAACCCCACTTACGATCTCACCACCAAACAGCTGCCCATAACTGCATTAAGGGAGTATGAATGTCAGACTGTCAGTTTCAAAAAGTTACAGAAATTGCTGGACACTGCCTCCTCATTCAGACGGACGAATCTATCTACACAGAGGTTGCAAACACGAAAGGCTGAGGCTGTTCTGAAAACTTTCCATCACACAAATTGCACTAGAAATTACCTGATCACATTGCATTACAGCATTAAAAAATTTAAGTCTGTCTTAAGAATTTGCAACCAGCATGTCGTTTAGTGTAATGTAGCATTAGTTCTAGGATGGAGAATAACATCAAGTTACCAAATATGAGCTCCATTTGGGGTTAATAACCTTAAGTTGTACAAGAAATTCAATCTGTTTCCCGACTGACAACCATCAAACCACATCTTGAGTCTTGGAATAGCTATGTAATTTCCTGACAAATAGCTTGCAAAATTTTAGGCTGCAGCCTCACACACTCACACTAATTTTCCCAAAACGGCACAGGACAGACAGCAGCAATTAACAAATCCAACGGGGTCAGAAAAGCACTTCTATCACTAATACTAACCCATGCAGTCGACAGTAGCGACATCCTTTTAGTCATCCAGCAAGACAGAAATTTGAGAGCTCTGTCTGCTTGGAAACAGATGGCAAGGCAGTTGGTGGGAATTTCGGCAATGCTCCCATACATGATTGGGGATAAGATTTACAGTTCTTGTGCACAGTCGCGTTCTTGCGATGTCATCACGAGAGGAAGAGTTGAGGACATCCTGAGAAAGTCATCCATTGCACACACAAACCCATTTTTGATGCAGATTAATGAACACATGTTCCACCTGCACCTAACTTTTCAAATCAGACAGCTGCCATGTTGTCGTTGTTTTCTCCCAGTTATACTAACTATTTATGACAGATCACACTCACAGAATCTCTCAACTTTGTATGAAAATACTGGATTTTCACCAATGTGATGGTGCAGGCAAATTTGTGTAACTTCATAGCATTTAGTTTTTCTTTTTTGTCTGAATATCAAGTTAATGCAACAACATTCACTTTGCAAACATGTCTGAGCATCTCAAAGATTAAGGATGGTTAGAAATTGTGATTAATGTCTACAAAAACCCTCCAATTACTTCACAGCATCCAATATTTATGATATGATTTTACCATTTAATGTGTTTATGCAAAGCTGAGAAGTATCAGACGTACATTAAATCCCTGACCAGGAGCAGGATCGGGAATCCAGATGAAATGTGTTGAACAAACACTGGTTCATTCTGGATCAATGCATGATATAAAAAGGGGCCTAACAAGGCCACATGAAAGAAAAAACAAAAATAAGGTAAAATCTGCAAATAGATGTTCTTCATGCAGCAAAAATACAATCAATTTGTTGATAAATCTAAGAGGTTTGGGGGATAAACAAATGCAACATAACTCAAGTAAAACTTAAGGTTATGTAACTTGTGTTCTGCACACTTCAAAAAGTAAACTTCAAAGGTTCAGCTCTGTCAACCTGCTGTGCTTCAGCAGAGGGTTCCCAATGTTAATTTTTTTCGTCGTTACGCGCAGTCACAAAAACCATCAAACGCTATGATGAAACTGAGTCTCATAAGGACCGTTCCAGGAAAGGACCAGCACACAGCACACACAACTGCTTCAGAGAGTTCAAGTAGCAGACACATCTCCGCATCAAAGGTTTAGAGAAGACACAGAATCAGTTTTAGTGTAGTTTTCACATGAGAGGAATGTGACTTGGTTTTTTGATGCAATACAATAAATATATAATTATAACAATAAAGAGAGATAAAGGTGCTGGAGGATGAAGGGGAGAGCTATGTTGACAGCATTGTCTGCAGACCTATTGGCTCTGTAGGCAAACTGCAGGGGGTCCAGGAGTGGGTTAGTGATTGTTTTGAAATGGGACAGCACAAGACAATTGATGACCTCATGACAGAGATCATGGCAGTGAGTCTGTAGTTACTAAGTCCTGCAGTCCTTGTTTTGTGGGAACAGGGATGGACAGGGAGGAGGTCTTGGCAGTTGACACGTCTCCAGTGAGGTGTTAAAGATGTCAGTGAACATCGAAGACAGCTGATCAGCAAAGTGCTTCAAGGTGGATGGAGAGACAGAATCAGGTCCGGTTGCTTTGCAGGGGTTCTGCTTCTAGAGAAGCCTGTTAACATCCCTCTCTAAGATGGAGTGAGCCGTTGCTGTGGTGGAGAGGAGGGGGCCTCTGAGGTGGGGGAGGTGGAGTGGGTGGGCAGGAGCTGGTGGGTGGATTCACGGGGGATGGTCTCAGGACTGTCCCATTGTCTTTCAAAACAACAGTAGAACTCATTCAGTTCGTTGACCAGGCACAAGTTGTTAATAGAGTAAAGGGCTTTAGGTTTGTACTTGGTTATCTGTCTGAGCTCCTTCAAGAAAGAAGCAGAGTTGTTGGCTGAGAACCTGTGTTGTATTTTCTCAAAGTGCAGTCACTTCCCTCGCTGCCTTGCTGAACCTGTACTTTAACTCTCTGAACCTGTCCCCACTCCTAAACACTTCTTTCTTTTGTCACCTTAACTGTCTGCGTTTGGCTGTGAACCAGAGTTTGTCATTGTTAAAACTCAGCCTGGTGTATAATGGGTTTTCATTCAAACTACCGTGTCTTTGTGAGACGCACAGAAGGTGAACGGATGGTGCCTGCACGTGTGGCCCCCACCATGAAGCTTGGAGGAGGAGGTGGGATGGTGTGGAGATGTTTTGCTGGTGACAATGTTGGGGAATCAGATACAGAAAAAATCCAAAGCACACTTAACCAACATGGCTGCCATGCCATGCCATCCCATCTGGTTTGTGCTTCAGGGGACCATCATTTGTTTTCCAACAGAACAATGAGCTAAAACACACCTCCAGGCTGTGTAAAGGCTAAGAATGAAAGTGATAGGGCAAGTAAACCTACTCTAGCAAAGCCCCAAATAAAAGTTAGAATTTGAAACTGAACATAACATGGCCTCTTGAACATCTCTCTCCCTCCCTCTCCTTCTGTTTACTTCTGCATGGATTACCCTGCCTCGTTATTGTTTCATGATGTTTGTATAGATTTTTGCTCATCTGTCATAACTGAAATCTGAGCTTTTTTTCCCTCCATAATCCACGCTGCATTCATGCGCTATAATCCACTTTTACAGCCCTAATTAAGAAGTTATTTCACTAGACAGAGAGGAGATAATGGAGCGAGAGAGAAAGGTATCTGATACAGGGAAAATTTAGCTTTTAAGTCCCTTCACCTCAGGTGGAATGGCTAAAATTAACTGCTTCCTCTTGTGCCCCCTCTTTCCGTCTGGCTGCCATGAAAGGCCCTGACATAGCCGACTGAAAGCCTCAACAGGGTTTCCGATTTATTCTCAGCAAAAGACCATGGATCAAAAGAGATATGCAATTTCGAATATCAGAGAAAACACCGCAAGGGCTGTTTGTTAAGTGAAAACAATATGCTGGCTTGCACTTCAAAAGTGTCAGAGCACACAGACCTAGGCTTTCTAACAACGCTGCACTTAAGTCTTGGGGGATAAAATATTTAAAAAATACTTCCTGGATTTTGCTATCGGAGAGAAATAGCCAGACCTGCCCAACTATCTGTTGAAAGAGTTAAATGGTTAATCTGGGTGTATTATCATTCAAGAGAGGCTGTATGTAATGTATATCCACAGCCAAAAATAAGAACCCACAGTGAAGTGTTAATTATCTTTGTATGATTGTGGACGCAGGTTCCACATGCTGATTTTGTTTTCAAATACACATTTTACAACTCAACTAACAATTAGACATGTACATTTTAAACTTGAATAGAAAAAATAATCAGAGTTACGAGTATGTGGCTCTCCATTCCTTTTTTGTGATGTCTGCACTTAGGAAAAAAGGTATGTATTTTCCTCACTCTATTTATCTTCCTGTTTTCAACATCAGCCCTCACAACAAGCAACCACCAATTTGTTCACAGGAAAGTCACCACTTGAGAGGGACAGTAGTTGATCCACAACACCAGTACTCTGACTCCCCTTCCATCACCAGACTGTCTCTCCTGTAGTCTGTCTAATACCAGACCTGACAAACATACCATATATTGTTTGTTGTGTGAAATACGCTCATAATGAGCAGAGCTAATGAGCTAGCATACTGCATTATCCTGGAGCTATCCTGGAGTGATTCTGCTGTTGCAATTACAGTTGGCAGTGATGCATTTATCACAACGCTCTTGAAACAGGTGTTATTATGTTCAGGTTACAGTAAAAATCTGCACAGCATTTGAGCGAGAAGGCCACCTTTAAATTCTCTATTCAGGAAAGGCCCTGATTTACTGGGACCTAGTAGTTTTATTAAATCATTCTGCCCTGCAGTGTGATCTATTCACTGTTAACGAGTATTTCTCGTTCTGGTATTTCTCAAGAGATAGCCCACCCCGAGACCTTAAACAGAGGGAACTCACATTCCAATCTCCAGCATGCAGAGAGAGGGCGAAGAAGGGGAAGGGAAACAGAAACACGGAGAAAAGGAGAAATGAAGACGAAGGAGAGGGAGGGGGAATGAGAGAGAGAAAGAGAAGGAGAGATAAGGTGAGAGATGTGGACAGAAATGACGAGAATGTCAGAGTCCTGGCATGCTTTCCACAACAGGAAGGAAGCAAGACGAGAGGAAAAGGCACCATCAGTGATGGGAGAAGGGAGGAGGGAATCGTGGGAGGTGGAGAGTAAAGAACTAGTGACAGAAGTGAGACAGAAGGAGAGGACGAGGCAGAGATGCAAGAGTAGCCGGGTAAGGGAGGGGGACATAGTGAGGGACGTGTGGGAGGTCGTAAACAGGTAAGACCTCATTTTCAGCTCCTGTCAGCGCTTAGCATTGCATGTAGACAGTGAAAGTGCAAGCTGGCCAGCTATGAGATTAAAATGTCCTCTTTTTCCTGACTTTGCATTTGCCAGATTTCTCTCTGTGTGTGCACTGCCAAAAATCTTGCCTGTTCCAGATATGCCTAGACTACACATTAGAGAATTTTTTGAAAGAGTGACCACATCCTGATCACAGAGCATCTGATACAAATTTAAACCGCAAGATTTTTCTTGCAAGCACTAACTAAGGCCTTGGAGAAATCTTCATTTGAAACCCCCACTAAGAGCCTCTAGAGAACTTACAATAGAGAGGGATGAAGCCCTTTCCAAGACAAGTTTTAGCCAACTCCAGCTGCTTAATCCGGGAACACCTAGAGAGATGTTTCAGCTGCTCTACATCCAAAAAGCCCTTTGATAATCTTTTAGCTGCCCATCAGCAACCCTAACATTCTTCTTTTCTCCCACCTCCCCTTTAATTCGGCAGCTACATGCGTTGCAGAACATGTGCGCCTCCACCTACACACTCCATTTCAATAGCCTACTTAATATTATAAATGCAACACAGCCTCCAGATTTGCTCAGCCTTGGCACTCACATGCACCGACAAGGGAGGGCTGATGGCATGAGATGATCGAACTGCTAACACATGAGAGTTTTGTGGGGTTTTGACACAGCGACTGAGGTAGCCAAGGCAAAAGCGGACAAAGCAGCTGAAACTCTGTCTGGGAGGGAATATATCTCAAATGCTGCTGTTGTGTTTCAAGTTGAGAATTTGACCCACCCCTGCCACCCAATGAATAGAGATGAGATCTCTTTGACACGTCCATTTAGGACTTGTCAAAGGAGGAAGCAGTGTGTGTGTGTGTGTGTGTGTGTGTGTGTGTGTGTGTGTGTGTGTGTGTGTGTGTGTGTGTGTGTGCCCCCTGGAGGGCTGGAGCTGGTAGCCTGAGGACAGACTCCACAGGTTGAAACGGCAGCAATAACAGAAGACAGAGCAGCACCAGGGGGTCACTTACAATTAAAAATCCCTCTCAGGGTGTCATTAAGGCAGATGAGAGCTGGGACACAAACATGGGCTAACAAACTTGCATATAAGCAAACTTTCGGGAGTGGTAGGACTCACTCGTCTCATTGCACCTAAATCGTCACCCAAACCTAGGAGCTGAAGTCACAGAACAGAGTTTGCTCATGCTGATGTTAAATCATTTGATGATCAAAGCCACCTTCATCTCTTAAATGTAGCACTGTTACATCACTACTCAAATCTGACTAGACTGTGCAGACGGCCATTTTGATTAATGAGGTTGGTTTTGACAGAGCACTGGGAAGAAATCAGCTTTAACTTGAAATTTCCTGCAACTTCCCAGATGTGCATTGGTTTCTGCAGCAGTCGATCATGCATAATTATTGACATTTGGATAACACAGAAGCCTGGTTTTAGGAGTGACAATTCATAAACTTTCCCTGTAAAAACCAGCACCTCTCTGAGGGATTTCTATGAGGGATCCACACCTTGCAGGGCTGCCAATGTCCAAACAAACGACAGCAATGCATGGCAGCAAATGAAGACAGCAACAAACATGACTGTGCATTCATGAGAAAAGCCTTATTAAAAGTAAGATATGATTTCTCTGCTATGCATAAATCCCCGCTTTATGTCATCAAGTAAAAGATGGACATCGAGGCTGAGGATGACAGGAAACACAGAATTGCGACTGCAGCTTATTATACAGCAGGCAGAGATTTAACCAAACAACAATTAGCTTTATCTGATGGTCATTTTTGCTTTGGTTTCCTGTTTCTTTAGGAGTGAATCTCCACATTTTAAACTGAGGATCAGTCTCATTGAGAAGCACAGAGGAGGATATGTTCACTAAACGGTGGCTATGAAAAGGAAAATGATTAGCTAACGAGATGAGTGATGAAATATCTCGTTAAGACGCGGCTAATTAAATCAGATATCAGCTAGCGACGTTAACATTAACCGACAGCTAGCTTAACTTCTCTTCTCTAGTTTTCTTAACGAGGCGGCACCTGAAATCTTTGTTAGCTCTCATAACCAAATACTGAAGCAAAATATCACATAAACCATTAATACTTGACTGTTATTAAGCAAATTAACGGTCTTCACATCAGTGACAGTAAATAAGACTCACCTTTATTTATGTCCACCTTGTCGCGTTTTCCAGATGAAAAATAGCGCTCTCGTTGCTCGGTCACACGCAAACAGAAGCCGGCAAAGATAAATGAGTTGGTGGCAGAAAACCTCTCTGTCTCTTCACCTTTGAGTCTGTTGTTGTCCGTCCACTCAGCCGACCGCCTCTCGGTTTGTTCAAATCAGAAGTTCATCCAAAGTTGCAGCGCTTCGCTCCGCCTCGCCTCTCTCGGCTCCTCTCCGCGCCACTCTCGCGAGACGCACGAGAGCGGTAGTGTTTGTGAATGGCTAGTCTCGCGAGATGTCAGAGAGTGGACATGCAGAGCTGCAGGTTGAGGGATGAGAGAGAGGGTGAAGCGTTGCTCTGGCAACAGAGTCGGATGGGTTTTTTCTCCTCCAGCAACTGGTGTTTGTGTGGCAGGTTTGGGTGCTGATGAGGACCAGGTAGCTGGTTTTGTTTGTCCATCCACTACAACCATCACAATCTACATCCAATCTAAACCAGGACCCTTTATCACATGATGACATCATAATAAGCCACATTTGTATCTGTGTAGCATCTCGTGCAGCTTCAGAGTCTAAAACAATCCAATAATGAGGTTAAAGGTTCATTATTAATATTCAGAATTC
The DNA here is from genome assembly GCA_037975185.1 of Centropyge bicolor. Taxonomy (NCBI): domain Eukaryota; kingdom Metazoa; phylum Chordata; class Actinopteri; family Pomacanthidae; genus Centropyge; species Centropyge bicolor. The sequence continues at coordinate 12,775,345 of JBBMOC010000006.1, forward strand.
AGTCTGCTCCCGCTTCATTAATGTAAGTTCAATATCAACTCTCCTTTTTGCACCAACTCTTCAAGAAATGAATGAGACTTAAGCTGCTATATGTTTGATTTTCACAGCATTTGGTGTTGTGTATGTAGCACACAGTGGGTTTGTCAGAATCTTCTTGCTGAAAACAGCTACTCACTGTGGCTGTTTTTGGAAATACGGCCGATGAGTGAAGTGAGACTAAACAACAACAGTGAAGTTTTGGGCTGTAAAACCAAAACAGTGAGCTGAAAGATGCTAAAATGCTCTGTAGAGTTGAGGGGAACTGAATAGTCAGGTGGTGATTTTTTTGTGGGATTGTAACTATGAATTATAACATCCTATTGTACTGATGAGTGGTAGCGAGATAATTAGGTAGAATTCCTAGAAGTAATTAAAAAATCAATTAAAGCACTCCACTGTTATCCATTGACCCCGATAATGGATGCAAAACTTTTTTTTTCTCCTACTACAGAATCAAATCACACCAGTGGCAGTAACTAGATATTAACAGTGACTATAAAAAATGTATCAAGACCGAGGACAAATATTAAAAACCTAGTTTCATGGAAGTCACTGTTAAACAGGGTGACAGTGGTTCAATGCCATTTAAAGTTGCTGCAGGCCTGCTTTAATATTTGAATTGTAAATTGTTCACACAACTGAGGGAAGTATTCAGAACATTTTTAAAGTAAAGGTACCAAACTAACATGCATAAACACAAATTTTGCATAAGTAGTTGATTTAGTTAACTGTATTTAATCAAATATAAATGTTCTTGTTATGCAGGCAACTTGGCTTGTTAGTATTCTATGGCTATACATTATACTATTGGATCAATATTAGTGATGCATTAATGTCTGGCCAGCATCTTTAATGCTGACGATGTTTGAGGTGGACCAAATTCTAATTCTAATTTAACTGCCTAATCCCCTTGAAAAATAGTGAGCTAGATTTAAAGTATAAAAAATCAGTAAAGATGAAAATCCATGCATCAGAACCAGAGATGTTGTTTTCTTTATTTCTCGTCAAAACCTGCCACCTACATTACCCACAACGCACCTGGACCACCAACAGTTCAGTCGGAGTTTCGGGTGTGTTATGTTAGTAACAACTCAACGTAGCCTGGAGCTGCTCGCCTCAAGCAGCGATGAGGAGGAGGAGGCTACAGAGAGCTGGTCAGCTCACTTCTCACTAACTTCACACCTCCATTTTTTTTTTTTTCATTTTCAAACTTGTAGTCTTCAGACCCAAACAAGTGACATCATCTGAGCCAATTTATCAGACGTCGTGCGGCTCCCTGCAGAGCCACAAACAACTTCATACCACTATCTTTTACCATTTAGTACCATATTTTCACTACTGTTTATTTGTTGGCCTGAGGAAAGGCTAATCTATAATTGCATCTGAGCATCAGTGAGATCTCCTCCTTTAATGAGGCTCCTTTTTAAAAACCTGTTCAGGGTAACCTATGTTTACCAAATCACCATGGCTGTGGGTGTTTATGCCATCCAACAAACAGATTTTGCATAATGGCATAAACACATCACATCCATTCTTGTGCCAGATGACGGACATAAAAGATGATGTACATATCAGCCATAGCAATACACAGTAAGGAAGATGCATTTACTGTACATGCCTGAAAAGATTGATTATAACTTATATGCTGGGAGCCCAGTTTGCTTTCCTCACATACATTAATTATTTCAGCATAAAACTTTAATTAGATAAGAGAAAGAACACTGGCCTAATTAAAGCGGCTCAGCAGGTACCAACATAAGGAGTGGGTGAATTGGATGGGAGTCGTAGGAATTCATCGCTCTCTCCTACATAATCACCTGTGAATAGTTACATCCTTGTCCTCTGTATTCTCTGTCCTCTGTCTGTCTTCTCTTCTCAGTAATTATTCATTCAGGGTCAGGTGACAGTAGTTCATATTCTCATCTTCATTTACTCAGTCTCTAAACATTTTTTCCTCTGCTTTCCTTTTATTTCCACTTTCAATCCATGCATCCATTATTCTCAAATGTCATCCAGGATTACATAACAATCTAATAAAGACAAAGGGAAAAAGATTACCATCATTAAAACCCTCTCTATTCCTGTAGCTCTACGGGTCCTAACACTACCCACCCCATTCTGTCACGGGGTGGATATTTGTGTGGGCGGTTTGTATTGTTCTCTGCTGAAAAACTGCTCCCCAAGGATTAGCTGAAGTAGTCTAATTGGGTTAGCCACGGAATGAAATTCAACATGGATTAAAGCATAGAAAAGACACATCATTGGCAATAAATGACAATGAAACTTTACTGTTTGTTATGCCAATAAAATAGCGAGGCGTCAGTTATTAGGGCGGCAGGGGAAAAAAAGTGACAACTTGAGAACACTTAATTCATCGAGCAGTGGAATTATGATGTTTACACTGTAGAAATGTTGAGTGTCTTAAATCAGTTTTATTAATGAGAACAATGCAAAACACTTTCTAAACTCCCTAAACTACTGTAACCACATTTTTAGATTTGAAGATGAATGACACAGAGTGTACTGCCTCTGAAGACACTGACTCCTGAGGTAGAGGAGTGTGTGTGTTTGTGTGTGTGTGTGTGTGTGTGTGTGTGTGTGTGTGTGTGTGTGTCCTTCCGAGTGCGCCTCAATGATGCAACAAACACTTTACCAGCTGCTGACATTTCTTGCCGTCACCTTCCAGCTCATTTTCCACAAGTGAACAACTGAAACTGCCAGAGTGCAAAGGGAGAAAACCTTATCTAGATGCCTGTTATACTTCTAATGTTTGTAGTAAATAGTACATAAAAGGATGCACCAATCCAACATATTCTCTCCTGATATTGATTCCGATACCTCAACCTATAGTGTTTGCTGATGCTGAGTAAGGATCCAACACAATACTGATAAGAGAAACTGAATTTTTTAATGACACTGACATAAAAGCTATATTCATAATGCTGTTATTGCAGTTTGTGCACCACAAATTAATGTACTCAACAAAAGAAAAATAGCCTCCATTTCCATTGTGCGTTGCATTCTGGCATAATAGTGTCCTTCTAAAATGTTGTCACGCTTTCAGTGTGCCGTACAGTACTGCAAAACAATGCATGGTTATTATTTGTGCGTGGTTTAAAATCCCATTTGTGTCCCATTTCTACATCATATACACTATGTACTAGATACTAATTGTATTGTTTCATGTTTGTCCTGTTAGTGTACAATAAATCAATTAGTGTGTCCCAGTTCCATACTACATATCAACTGTGTATAGTGTTCGCTGTATGCTAATTGTCTTAGTATATCGCTTTGCAGTACATAACAAAAGTGTGAAATGATGCAGGATGAGTCCTGATGGACGTGGATTAAAATCCTCCAAAGATCCAGTACTTATTATTTGTTGTTTATTTATCTTCCTAAATATTCATGGAGCTTTCACTGATTTGATTTTAATGTTTTCCAATTTGCTCCTACATTTCCTTTGTGTACACAACACCACACATGAACATCAGGTTTTTTTCACACTGATTTTTACTTGAATATAAACTTTTCCAATATGAACACATTAAATAATCAAAATGTGTAAAGTAGCTTGTAGCGCGAAAATTGGTACAAAGCAAAAGATAATGTTGCAGATCCTACTTGTTAGCAATGGAGGTCTCAGATTATCTTTAATTCCCTTTAATTTCATGAAGTATGGGGGCCTGTCTTTGCACTCGCAGCAACTTGGCCTACACCTCCATTATGTTCTTTCATGTTCTCTCTTGGTGGTATGATGGACGGCTCTGTGAGGAAGGAAAAAAATCTTAATGAGGAAAGCTGTTTTTGAAGCTCAGTCCTATTTCCCCCACTCTTTAACAGCCCCAGACGTGATGCTGTAATATCCGAGTGGGGGGGGGGGGGGACACTACAGCAGCTGACTGTTCTATTCTGTCTGAGATAAATTAAGATGTCAAGTATTGAAGTCATGGGGGTGACCACCTATGGGATACATGACCGCGGTCACCCGGAGAGGGAGAGCGGAGGAATTCCTGGCTCCGTTACCCCTGGAAGCAGAGGAATGAAAAGAATGGGCCCCATTCACAAAGTTCCACTCAAGCGGCGCTCCTACACTAATAGAGATTGACATGAAGAAAGGCGACAAGTAGTTTTCACATACACTGGCTCTTTTGTCTCCTTCACTGAGGGGCATTATGCAGACAGTGTGCTCTCAGAATAGACAGAATTTGATGCGCTTGTTTTTCATAAGTGGAGACCACTGAGTCTTGATTGGAGTGTGTGTGTGCGCAATTAGTGTTTTGTTGCACGTTGTTTTTGTGAGGGTAAACTGAGTTATTCGCCTCAGCTGAGTGATTGGAAGACGTTTTACGACTGACTGGAGGAGAAAAGCAACTCAGGACAGACTGAGGAGTCCAGTTGCTGCTTGCACATGTTCAGACATGAACTTTTTTATATCTTTTTTTCTCAGCCCTTACATCTTGTCCAAGACTGTGGAACATTTTGAGCAAAGTGGATTCATCCCCCATGTGTGCCTGGAGAATATCAAGTGCACTGATTGCACATGAAACAGAAACACAAATAAGCCTGAAACAAGAGTCTGCAGCAACGCCACCAGCTCCAGCTTTGAGCTCAATACTAACTTCAGCATGCTGTCATACTCACAGTGACAATGTTCATATGTTAATGTTGAGCTATGAACAGTGTTTGTGTTTACCTGAAGGCAATAAAAATGTCATTAGTGCTGCAGGTATTTTGTCATAAACTGAAGTATTAGACATTATAATTCTAACCTGATGTCACTAAATGAAAAGTTACAATTCATCCTGATAAAGCCAGAAACTCCATAAAAGTCTGAGTTATATTTTATGACAATCAATTTGGTAGTTGTCGACTGCTGGTGGAGTCAGGGGATCAAAAAAGCCTTGCTCTGGACACCTCTGGATGTTGAGCTATTTCACAGGATAAGCACAAACCTTGATCGATTCATTAAACTTGATCATGTTGATTCCTTGATGTCAAACAGGATAAACACTTTAGAGAGTGGATGATCGGGTGGAGGTGACATATTACCATAACAAAGCCCTTGTCTTACCAGTGCATGTGTTGGAGTGTGTCGCCTGGAGCATATGTCAGACAGAGCAGTTAGCGCTCTACAAATAAACCACTTCATCGCAAGCCCAATACTTTATTTGAACACACCTGTAAGTCCTGTCCACCAAGTTGAATGCCAGTTGCTAAAACAAACAAAGCGGAGACGAGACTAAGGAGGGGCTCATAAATGATTTACCATGTGTATGTTTTGTGGGTGTAGCTTCATATGACAAAAGTGTTGAATCTACTCAGTAAAAGGTAGAAATGAAAGCAAATTGAAGGCTTCTTTCTACTCTTGTATATATGTTGTCTTTAAGTTTTTACATGCAAAATTGTTTGTTTGGAGCTGGATTTTATTCCAATGCAGCTAAAGCCACTTTGTAGAGGTCAAATTTATCTCACTGTCTGTTTTTCCTCAACGACAGGGACGCATTTGGACTGTCATCATGTGTCATGCAAACGCCATCTGATACATGTGTTACTTATTAAGAGACTAATATATGAATGTATTGCATATATATTGTTCTCCATCTGTGCATGTGTTAAAGGGGAAGGTGGCTTCTCGGAGGATTAACACTGGAGCTGTCTGTCAGAAGCTGCGCTGCACTATGATCTTTGCAATCCCAGCCTCTCTTTGTAGAGCACAGGAACTTAAAGAACTCTTTCAAGATATGTTTGAAAAGGCAGAGGCATAGACAGAATTCAACTTCAAAATACCTCCCGTTTGGCACCGCATGCGCACACACACACACACACACACACACACACACACCTCCCCATGAAGAAAGCTGGAGCCCTGTGACTCACGCTGGTGTGAAAACACAGTGGAGAGGTGGGAGGATGACATCACAGCACCCCGCAGGAGAACAAGTGCCTCGGAGTTGGACCCCGTTCAAGCACGCACATAAGGGCACGTACACACACACACACCTCTATATGTATATGTACACATTCTCCTCCTCCGCCGCCTCTCAGTTGCACCAGCCGCCCCCGCCACACGTGCAAACAAGCACACACTGAACATTTCCTCACCAGAAATAACGTTGTCCTGAGGAGACATCGGAGTTGTTATGTTTTGGATTTCCAACTTCATGTTGGGGGGGGGCGGTGTGGGAAGAGGCGAGCCAATGGTTGGAGGACACACTCTGACAGGATTTGGGGACCGAGGTTGAAAATAAAGGGAGAAGGTGCCATCATCCACCTCAACCAATCTCCTGCATGTCTGTGTATCTGTATGTGCATTCAGTCTATGTC
>JBBMOC010000006.1:12782110-12954097 GCA_037975185.1 Centropyge bicolor
CAGAATTCCTCATGTTTCAGTCCAACATGCCTCCAACTCCTGAAACACATATCTGTCTTTTTAGCTCCATTAAATCTTCACTATTTGTGCCTTATATGAACACTGCTCAAGACAGCTGACAGCTCACTGCACCTTATACTGTTTTTTTTTCAATCCTGCTGTATATTTAAGTATTTATTGCACCTCAAAAGTCTGTTTACTGTGTTTTGAAATCTTCCGTGTTCTTTTAATCCTGTTGTGCTTTTTTTAAATTTAAAATTCTACTGTGTGTTTTGTTTAAAATTGCTCGTCAGTAGAAGTACTTTGCCTTTTAACCTTATACTGCATTTTTTTCACACGAAGTATGCTGGAATATGCGAATTTCCCCATGGGGATGAATAAAGTATCTACCTTCCTACCTATTTGATAAGTTTGTTTATCCTCCATTTGTAGCTGGACAGGTAGCAAACAGTTGGTTAATCAAGGCTCTTTTCACTGAGAACACTGACCTGTTGTTGGGTTTAATTCCTTTAAATCACAAAATCCACACACTCAAAACTCCACAGGAAAACTGGTTATGTGATGCAATCAGTGCAATCAGGTGTCTTTCATGCGTGTACAAAGGTGGGACGGTGGGAGAACTAGACTAATTCAAATTATGTTTTCAAGTGGGCCAAATTCTTAGTTTGAGAGTCTCTAGATTGAAATGCATCTGGGCAGAAATTCTTACTAGATTGATCCTGGAAAAAGAAGCTTTTAATTAGTTGTTTTGTTATGAACATCAAGCAGCAAAGAGTTGTTTTGAGCTGCAGTGGTAAAAAATCCAAGATAGAAAATGGAGCATGGGATTGATGCTTAATCAGAATCAGAATCAAAATCTGTTTTATTTGCCAAGCACACAGAGAATGTGTCTCGGCATTTGCTCCACAACATTGAAAAAAAAAAAAAAAGTAAGATGATAATAAATCTTAAAATGAAACAGGAATAAGATTAAAAAACAGAATTGATGTATGACACATATGAAAGTGATGAACTGAATGACGTGTGCCATGAATAATTCAATGGAATAATAATGGAGGTGGATACAGTGTTAAGTACAGTTAAATGACAAATGTGAAAGTGTCAAGTGGAGGATTAGACGAGGGATGTAGCAACTAATGAGACAGTAATATACCGGAGGAGATGGAATATGACGGGCAGTGTGGTCCAGTTTGTTCAGAGTTCAGCTTCTTAGTAGGACAACTTCTGGAAAGAAACTCTTCCTGGGAGAAACTTGCAGATTCGACTGAGTGAATGATGGTGATGCAGCTTGTGAATGTCCTGTTTGTTTGCTGCACTGGACCAGACAATGATGGACACGATGACAGGAGTGAAGAACTGGATCGCCACTGTCTCTGTGGCTGGTTGAGCTCCATCAGCTGTTTCAGGAAGGACATCGTCTGTTGGGCCTTCTTGGTTATGTAATATCTTTTCAGTGCAATAACATAGAAATTTCTGTGCAATAGCATTCATAGCATCTTTATTCTCATATGAATAATAGTATGTCTATTACTTTCTGGATGCCAAAGACAAGGAAAACATGTAACATAGTGTAAATACTTTACCTCACTTGTCACTTTATTGTCTCTATGCCACTTATTGTTTCTTGTTTTTTTATTACTGCCTTATTTTTTTTAACTAGCCACTTACTGGTATTTATTTTTGAGTTACTGTTTACTGTTTGTTACTGCTGCTGTGACAAGTAAATTTCCCCTAAGGGGGATCAATAAAAGTTATCTTATCTTATCTTATCTTATCTTATGGAGCCTATGTTGATGCACCGTTAAAGATCCTTGGAGATGGTGATGCCAAAACAGAGCAACATTAATCCATTTTGTGGTGCCTTTGTTCATCTTATAAAGTTGATCTGCCTAAAAGGTGACCTAAAGGTATTCATACATCCAGGAGGTGGAGCATCACTGGCATTAATCTGAAGTCCAATATTCACTCTGCCATCTCTGTTTTCAGGCTCTTTAACTACTAGAAGCTCGACTGTGTTCACCTGATTGTCACTAACTTTCTCTGTCTGCTGTTTGCTGTTGAACAGGTGGGTTTATCAGAGCTTCTTTTGCTGCAACTGGAAACAAGGCTGATAAGATCTTTCAGAGTGAACCAAAACAGTGAACTGAGAAATGCTTACAAGCTCCAGAAAGCAGAACCAGGTGATGGTTGTTTGTGGTTTGTCATGAGTGACACTGATCACATGACACAGAGTCATTCAATGGATTGTTAACATAATAATATTGATCAGCTTTGAATGATTCAATTCGCTCCAAGTTGCCTCATGTGTGAAAATAGGACGATGCACATTTATTATTCTCAGAGAAACACGAAACAGGGGCTACATTATTCATACCATCAATCCACTTTTCTCATCTCAAGTTTCCCATCATCTTAATAATTACAAGCTCTTTTCTCTTTGAACTAAATGAAAGCGCCGACTATGAACTGCACAATGACTCTAAAGCATCGATAGCAATAAGAGAATCAGCTTATCTCTGTTGTAGTTGTTTATAGGAGGGAGATGTTTCTGCAGCAGACCCCCCCCCCCTCCCCTCCCTTCCCACTCAGTTTGGTTTTTAGATATTGTTAAAGAGGATAGATGGAGGCGGTTCTCAAGAACACAGGTAGCTTTTAAAAGCACGGCACAGCCACAGGTGGTATGAGAAGATGGAGGACAAAATGATTCGATGTTAGATCTGGCTGTACAAGAAACCTTCCACCTACACTGCTACATCTGAATGTGTGATTTAGAGTCTATTTTCTCCTCTGATTTTCTGGCACGCTGTGACCATAAAGCTACAGCTCCATTTGGAATGGAGGCATTGGCGAGGATGCTGGGACGTGCAGAGCAGAGAGAGGAGGAGGAGGAGGAAGGGGGGAGGAGGGAGGGGGGGTCTGGGTCTGGCTTGGCAGGGTGCTACAGCAGTTAATTAAAGCCGCCGGGCAGGTATTTCAGGATTGGGAGTAGGTGTGTATGGAGGGCCTCCGGTGGCCTGAGCATGAAGTCGTCATCAAACAGGTGACAGCGGCTGTGAACGCTTGATTGTGCTGATTGTGACTGTGAATGAACAGCGTCACCGTCTCCATAGAGATCATTTGATGAGGTTCATTTTTACACACATGATCTTTGCCAGTGATACATTTGATTAATTTTCTTGTTTAATTGTTTTGTTTTTTTTTTGTTGGCCGTCAAAATTTTTGTTTTCTTGTGATAATCATCATCATACTTCTTCTTCTTCTTCTTCTTCTTCTTATTATTATTATTATTATTATTATTATTGTTGTTGTTGTTGTTGTTGTTGTCAATTTCAAATGGTTAGTTGATACATGTACTTGTACTCACTCATTATGACAAATCAATCAATCAATATTCAACAATACTCATCAGATGTTTTCTATGCATAAATCTAAATAATATATAACAAGTAACTAAAGCTGTCAATCAATTGATAGAGAATAAAAAGTAAAAAAAAGTACAATATTTATCTCTTAAATGAAGTAAAAGTGGCCTGAGAGGAAAAGACAAATGAAAGTACAGATACCACAAATACTTGAGTACTTAGTAACATTCCACCACTGACAGAGCTTGTGCCACTTTTATGTGCTTTGTGTTCAATAGGCAAAAGTAATTTATTGGGTTTAAGTCACCTGAGTCCTCCCCAGACTTTATTCTGAGACCTGCAGCTACTTCATCAAAATGTATTTACACCCACCAATAAAACAACCTTTTATGGCTCTCTCTCATTTCCCACTTCAGGTGTCGACAGCTTGCTGGCGGTCCTGCATGTTGACAGAACTGCACAAGGCTCTCGGTGTAAAGGTCGAGGGAATCAGGCTCCATCTCTCGTGTGAACATGAGTGAACTCTCCCCTCTGTATTCTCTGCCTGTCCTCATCAGAGAGGTCATCTGCCTTTCTCCTGCCTTTCCTCCTTTATCACTTTCACCCCAACTCCCAAACATTCAGTCATTTACACTCACACACACATACACACACACACACCATATGGCCGAATGTCAGACAGCTACAAGACCTGGAGTAATGTTGTTGGAGATTGTGTTGCAGAAAATGATGATGATGATGCTTGTGCTCAAACAGCAACACTGAACTCCCTCCTTGTGTGTGTGTGTATGTGTGTGTGTGTGTGGGCGCTATGTGTCAGCGTGCAGGCCGACTTGTTATTCTGTACGTGTGTCCGTGTGTCACTCAGCCCTGTGATAGATACTGAGCTGTCATATCTGTCAACCAGACAAAAGTTCCACATGCATATTCATCATTATGCTAATTCAAGCCGAAGAGCTTTAATGAGTTCACGACGTTAACAACTCAGATTAGGTGATGAACAAAAGCTTTGCAGGGTTTTTTTTTTTTTTTTACAGAGAAAACACCATCACTGACAAATAACAAATTTATATTACTATCAATTTTCTGTGAGCACTGAATTAAAGTGTGGTTCAGGAATAAAATGGGCATCAGGGAATTCAAAGTATTTTAATAAAAGTGATCACCAGATGGCAATTACATGATTCTGTCTTAACGTGTGGTTCTGTTTACTGTGGTAAATATTTCCTACCTAACACTGTAAACTATTAACTTTCTCACCACGTCACATTTTAAGAGCTGCACACTCTAAACAAACTGAGGAGAGGAACGAGATAATGGGGTGAATCTGTCATCTAGTGGTCCAGTTGGGAAGTTTCTGGAAAGCTGCAAAGCATGTAACATGAACCAGAGGAACTATCTGATTACTTTTCATACGACTCGGTATCCATTCACCATATCATGATATAGATCGGGTTGATAGAGAGTAATAGAGTTGGGTTGCATGAGGATAAATGGCTGTGGTCATATCAGGAAATCATGATTGAGTCAAATGAATACAGTGTGCGATTAAATGGTTTTATCCAGCTGAAAACAGATGGAATCAGACACCATAGCAATTAAATGGAAATTAATACTGTTAAACTGTTGGTGGAGATGTGAGGAGAGTGGAGCCTCTGTTCTACTTATACTTTGGTCAAGCACTTAAACATTGGTGGAGTGAAGTCCTCAACGAAACTGTTCTGGGTTCAGCTACTGAACTTCAGGACTCTCTGGATTATTTTTCACTGTGATATGAAGAATGGGCTCGATAATGGTTCAAGTGGCAGCTTATGAGAGGATCATACACTCTCTGTTGGACAAGCTTGATCAATATATAGATCAATATATATGTACCAGTGGTTTTCTATGTTTAAACCTGGGGAAGATGTTGTGTGTTGCGTGAAATGTCCTTGTTTGTCTTTGTTCCCTCTCAAAGAAATTGAATTTAAAAAAAAAACAAAAAACCTGCATATACACTAAATGGAATTATTGATTTTGGGTGAAGAGTTTGACCAAAAAGAATAAAAAACTTTCAGGTCTTCTCTTCAGTACATGCAGTTCAGTTACTACCTGGTATCATACTGGGGCAGTATGGGATTTTCAAGATGTCCTGCTTTACTGTGATCAAGCACTGAATTCACTGAGTTAAACTCAGGTACTTCACTGAGGTACTTCTGTATCTCCATCTCATGTCAAAGGGTTCCTGTGTTTCAACATAACCGAGAAAACACACCGAGTCATAAATCTGCAAGTATTTACTCATAAACATCTGACATCTTTTCTCCAAGAATAACATGTTGCATTTTACATGTTGCATGTAATATAATTCCACAAATACAAGTTGAAGTCGTCTAAAAGAAAGAGAGAAAAAAAAATAGTTCTTGAAAACAACACAGATACATTGTGGATCTGGAGCTGAGTCCAGAACATCATTCAGTACAACATACTGCCATTTCATACAGTGCACAAATTAACAATTGTTTTTGAGTAGCATTTATTTTTACTAAGTTGCAAAAGATGTAGCCAAAGTTTGTCCAGTGATGGTCGTTCTGTTTAAATCTCCGACAGGCAACTCTGGTCAAATGCTTGAATACTTGTATTACGGTCAGTCGATTATTAACTTCACTGAAGTTGCAATAAAAGAAAGGAAAGGAGTGGATCGCATGCAGAACTCTCGCTTGTCCCTCGTTACGTCTGAAGGGAGGGGGGGAAAAGAAATGGCATCTTCACTGGACTCAACACAGTGAGAAAAAGGACATGATGACCAAGACATTATCATATTCACAGAGGGAATATTTCAGACCATCTAGAATATCACTGTGGACTTTTTTTTTATACAGCCCTCTAATGAAAACACATTAAATTAATGGCGTACCGATCTACAATTCTCTGAAAAACCTGGTATGTACAATGCAATGGGCAGCTATCAAATCATCTGGACTGGAGGATATTTTCTGTTATAAACAAAAACTATAAAATGAGAAATATCTTCAGATTGCTACAGGGAAATTGAATCCTCTCTCTAAACGTTTCCCTCAATTAACCACTTATAATTTACTTGACTGCAAATTATCAGAGTGGATGTTTGGTCTTAGATGGATGAAATTACAAGCTGCAAAACTTGCCTACATTTGCATGAAAACAATAAAAAAAATTAACAAAAAAAGGCTGCATATATTTAGAATAATTTCATTCCATTAAAGGTGGCAATGCAAGTGCAATTACAACCAAAAACATATAAGAAAATGAACTAACTTAACTCTGAACACCTCTCCAGTGTGTGCAGTTTTTGCAATGCATGTAGCACCCTCTAGTGGTTTAACCCCTACACTACATCTAATGCATTCAATAGTACAAAGGCTATGGGTGCAGGAGTGTTAATACCCACTTTAAGGAAAACAATAAAGGAGTGGATGAAGGCCAAATGTATGCAATCACATTGTTAATTAACAAGGCACTCAGCCCTATGATCAATATCAGACACAATAAATAATGTGAAATACAACATTGTGAAAAGTTTCAAGTCAGCGGTAGACAATTCCAAGTCCTTCCCTATCCTCTAGATCAGGACACTGTACAAATCACGTAAGAAAGGATGATAAAATCTTCATTTCCAGCTCACCTGGAAGTTTTGTATCCAGCCTTTTCAGCTCTATGCCAATTGTAGTGGATAAAGATTGTATTTGGTTACATCAAAAACACTGAACTGAGCAGGAATTAGTGCTTTAGAGGATGAACATTCGGTCCCACTGAGGTAAGCCTTGACATTTGGACCATCGTCGTTGGTTTATTCACCACACACTTGGCACTTTTTGGCAAAATGTTTCCACCTTTGTCCTTGAAAATGCTCTCAAATGCCTCATTAGTGCTTTTGGCAAAGCTGAGTCAAACAGAGGGACACAGCTGGTTTGAAAATAGCAGCTCGTCGTTCCTCTAGATTTCAACTAAAGACAACAAGGAGACACATTTTGCCCAGAGTGTGCAAAGCATCTGGTGATAACACACTATATCTTCAACGTCAATGATTTCTTTAACACCAGCAGCCTTTGCCTTGGTCGCCCGCCGTACTGTCACAGAGTCCTTCCTCCTCCTCCAGAGCGGCGAGATTAATGTCGTCGTTAACGGACATCCGGAGAAGATCCAGGTCCTTTTTATTGGCTGCCAGCACCTGTTCAGCCAAACGTGTGAAAGTCTTGGAGAGAAACACAGGCGGAGGATAACAACAAGACGAGAGAGAAATAATTGAGATAATTGAGTAATTTCCTCTGCATGCATTGCTTTAATGGCAATTTGAACACGGTCGTGAAATTCTTTTTGAGCTGCTCACCTCTGTTATATTATGGTTGGTGAAGGCACTTGTCTCAAAGAAGTCCATACCATAAGCCTTGGCCAGCTGAAAGACAGATAACAGTGACATATTTTGAAGCAGGAGAAGTGACTAGTTCTTTCCTCTCACACAGGTGCAGCATGATGTTCGAGTGCAGCCTTTAATGGAAAATGTGAGGCGATGTGAGGCAACGGGAGGTGAAGCATTAGTCAGGCTTTGTCTGAGGTTGGCTCGGTGCTTCATGGCCTTTAGAGCTCGTTAATGGTCGAGACACAAACTGATACTACATCAAGTTATATCAGCGCTGACACCAAGTCCAAAGGGTCCCACTGTTTGGTGAACTCAGAGCCAGAGTCTGTACCAGAGACCAAACCAAGAAAGATGTTTTCTGAGCATGATCTTCTCACAAAACTGAAAATGAATCCAATTATTACAAGCTTTTGGGACACAGTAAAGTAATAGTTCAACATTTTGGGAAATGCCAAGCGTAAGATAAGCCAATGAAAACCTCTGAAGCTCACTCATTCACACGCTGTATCTGGGACAGCCAGGTGCCAGAGTTTTGTAGCTACGGCGAGGCTGCCAGACAAAAGTTGGAGCTGCTGCACAGAATAGACAGATAAACAGCACCTCACTCACTTTAAAACAACACATTTTCCTTTTCAGGTTTTGCAGATTAAACAAAAGGGATCTAGCATGTGATTTAGTGGAGACGATGCTTCCAGTCTTTAAGCTAAACTAACGGCCTCCAGGCTCCAGCTCTGTGATGAAAGTTTTATCAATCCTCTCATCTAACAAATAAGAAAGCAACTTTCGAAATAATTCCTTCAATATAACAATGAAAATTTGATTGAAAAAAAGCTGCAATACAAACAAGCCTTTGTTGACCTCTGAGGCAAGCTTTTGGTGAACTAATATAAGTCAAAGAAATGTAGAAATCTCAGTGGTTTTGAGCAACTGAAGCCAAACATTACAAACACCAGCTTCATAATAATGTATTTTACAACATTGTTTTTTCACTCTTGGCAATAAAAATCAGATCTTCACCCACCTTGATACCTTGCTCTTTGGCCACCTGCCTCTTGTCCACCTCGTCCGACTTGTTCCCTACGAGGATCTTCTGAACCTTGTCCGGAGCGTACTGCAGGAACGAAAGGAAACGAGGGACATTTAAAGATAAGGACGACGAATAAAAACAAAATTAAAGAGGTAGGAAGAGAGAGAGAGAGATTTCAAATGTCAAGGGAGAAAACAGAGGAGGGACAGCGCACAGGAAATGAGACCTAGATTAAACGAAAGTGGGAAGCGTGCCAAGATCAATAGAGTTTATATTCTTACAGACCCGTGGAGGAAATTAGGTCCATAATGACTAAATTAATAGAATAAAATCATCTGGGAAATGACAGGGGGAAGCAGGGCAGACCAAATTGCTTGATGATAAAAAAAGAAGAAAAAATGCTCCACGCTCCATTTATTGTTTGTGACGACGTGTTTAAACATATGGTGAGTGGTATTTGAAAGTGAAGATGGAGCACAATAAACAGGGTGAAGCACTGTCCATCAGGCCATTTGGTTTTTATCACAGCATGTCAGGCATCTGCTCTTTGTCAAACCAGGGCCTCGGCTCAGTAAGTGCTTTTGTCAGTTTTGCCCTTTCTACAATGCAGGAAATAATGCCGGCTGATCTAAAAAATCCCTCGTCTCTGTGACTCACCTCGTCCACGTCACTGGCCCACTTCATGATGTGCTGGAAGGAGCGCTCACTCGTGATATCATAAACCAGGAAGATTCCCTGAAGAGACACACGTGCACAGATTTAAAAAGCAGACGAGACGTGCTGCATTTTTAAAGCACTTTGGGGGGGGCATGTTTAAGAAATGTTCTCGGCTTCACGATGCGTCAAAGGCTGCGTTTTAAGATCAATACATGGAAACCTTAATGTGATTCCTGTAAACAAACCAGGCCACCACTTACAAAGTTGGCAGCCTCCACCAACAATTCATTTTGCTTTGTAAGCCAGTGGCGGATGGGAGATTTGCTGAATTGTTTTATAGGCACAAAACAGGAACAGGTCACTTTTCTTCCAATTTCATTGCCGGTTTCTGGTAAATGGACAATTCAATTTGAGCCAGTTTAAACTCCTTAGCAGCTCGAAGCCAAGAAAAAGTCCATACACAACAATGTGAGGGTGGTGGTGGTGGTGGTGTGTGGCCGAGGAGATATTGTCCTCTCAGGCGGGGGAGGAGGGTCATGTGGGCTTTTTAATATGAGAAACAGGACACTGGTGTGAAATCAAATCCTCATATTGATGTTTTAAAACATCTTTGCCTCCTTTAAAGACACATGATTGTTTCTTGTATAAGTAACAAATTCAGATATTTATTAGATTTAAATTTGCTGTATTACTCTGCAGTCACAATATTGAATGCATGCGTGTAAAATCATTTCCATCAGCAGAGGAGATTTGGGGTCTAATACCTGTGCTCGTCTGTAGTACTGCTTAGTGATGGTCTGGTATCTTTCCTGGCCTGCAGTGTCCCTGCAAAGACAACAAGCATATAAGAACATGAACATACACAGATACATTTGTGAGATTAGAACAACATGACTAGGACGTCATAGACGAACTAATGTCATGAATCCTCATCCACCTGATCCCACCCACTCAAAATAATTTGACCAGATACCTAAAATGTCTCTGTCCAATATAAACCATGTATGAAGTGGGTTGTAGAGCCATACTAACCTGTCAATCTGTTGGTCTACAACTTTGATCCAGACTGAAATATCTCGACAACTAGTGGATGGGTGGCTATATGCTACAGATTCAAGGTCCCCAGAAATAAAATCTTATCACTTTGATTGCTACTAATTTTTCATCTAGCACAGCCTCCAGGTCAGATTTTAAATGTGGCCAATGCAATTCCTACAGCTGATGAAACTTATTATTTAATTGGCCAAAAAAAGTTAAACATGTTCATATAAATGAAATCCAACATAAGTTTACCTTTAACTGCTGAAATCAGTTTGCAAAATATTATCAAAGTGCAAGTTTGTCATTGCACAACTTAACTTCAATTGTTGCTAAAACTTCATAATTCCTCCCAAAAAACACAGATGACATGATCTCAGTGGAAGTTATAGCTCTGAACTTGATCAATTAAACAAGCATAAGCTATGATAGTCGTAGTATAATTGCAAATAAACAATACCCCCTCTGTCAGAGCTGTGTAATATCTAATAACATGTTGTCAGTCTCATGGACAAGGCCTCCCAACATGGTGCCACTATCTTACCATATCTGTATCCGCACTTTGATACCATCTATTACTAGTGTCTTCATTTTGAAGTCGACTCCTGTAAGAGAGAGAAGATAAGGTTAGGAAGCACAATATTACATTCAGAGAGGAGCTTGATATTTGTTTGATATTCCTCCAGACCTGGCTAAACGATCGGAATGTTTCAGAAGAGCATTTGCACTTTCCACCCAATAAGTGAGTGAAATCAATTAACCCTGCGTGTCTCTTACAGAGCGAGCTTCACCAGCCTGTGCTGCAGCTTTGTAACATCATAGAGGGCATTAATGCAACTGGAGCTGCATCATCCCTGTATAATCAGCCTGTTAGAAGATTGGGCTAATGATCCGGCGAGCTGAGTCCTCGTTTAGTTCAGTCCTCTGCATCGATCACATGGGAGGTGAAAGAAGGGAGAAGGGCAAAACGAGAGCCACAGAGGAGCAGATGAGAGAGAAGAAGCAGGGCTGAGATGGAAGGGGAGGGGGGGGGTCACTCACGCTCCAGTGATCTCTGATCTATCTCAGACTGTGATATTCTTCATAGAGAGAAAATCACAGGCAGGGCCAATTTTTTATTTCTATCAGGACTCGGCCTGTGTTCATTTTCTGAAGGCCAGGATCAATAGTGATATACTCGACCAGGAGGTGCTGATAGTTAATATTTTCTGCTGATGCTACGCTGTTTTTATTTTATGTTTTTATAAGAAAAACTAAATCCACGAATCGATTACTTGCCCCAGAAATGTATTTTGTCAGGGTTAACATCTTAAGTCTCTATCTGCTGCCGCTGCTGTTTAGAAGTTTAATTCCCCGACCTCATTAAGAAATCTTTCACAAGGCACCAACCAAAGTCTGCGGAATTTTATCAGCATTTAAGAAAAAGTACTAATTTCACCCTTTCTCGCTTCATTGCCCCTCATCATGGTCTAAATGTTGTTTCAAGACTTTTAATCTGGATGAGGATACAAACTCCTTTTTAGTTGCCTGTAAACAGTCAAATTTAAAGAGGTTTAGTCTAAGAAAGTCTTGTCCAATATAAACTCCCAAAAAAATCTTACTTCTAACAATAATAACAATGAACAACATAAATGATAAATATAATCATCTTGACAAGACACAATCAAAATGCCTAAATAACAGAATTAGATTTATGATAAATAAATGTATCAGTTTAACCATTAACCCTCAACTAAAGTCTCTTTATCTTGTCTCCTTTCTCCACGACCGTCTCCTCACACTAATGCATTCAAGTCGATATAAAGCGAATCCACAGGCTTCTATAGACCACGCTAATCCCTGAGAAATCAATTAGCAGTTCATTCCAATTAACCTGACACTCGACACCCGTGTGTCACAGCCGGCATCACGCTCAGAGAAAGAGCTCCTGAGCCCGATCGATTCACGAAGAATTTCTGCCGGGTCTGTATTCCAGGAGACTGACATAAGGAAACAGCTGACAGATGTAGTATAGCTGCACCAGCTTGTTTTACTGTGTGTTTGTTGAGAGGAAGCCGGAGTAAAGCCAGGAGTCCGCCGAGGCTGGAGCTCGCTGTCATGACAGCGTGAGGCCTCATTTAAATCGTGAGGCGGCCTTCGCCTTTGACTGCAGAGCATTCAGAGCAAGACTAAGTGAAAGGTCAGCATAACAATCAGTGGCTCGCTTCGCCCGAGGCTCCAGAAGAGAGAGAGGGAGAGATAATGAAAAAGAGGCTGCCTCCCTGCATTATTGTCCAGCTGCATTAGCACTGCATTAAGCCTGGAGTCGTCCATGCAAACAGCAGTGGCTCAAATATGAAGTGGATTCACCGGCTGCGCTGTGGGTGGACCCAGTCTATAAAGTTACAAAAGAAAAATCAAGATAACTGCACAGACAAGTTACATGAGGTTGAATAAAAATCAGCAGCAAGTCTGTCCAACATTTTGAGCTCTACTAAGAAGAAAAAACAAAAGGCTGCTTCAACCCACACTGTCTGCTTCCTGCTGTTAAATGGTATCGGCACCGATCTGATCGCTCTGCATTGTTTTATAACAGACGAGCACAATGAGGCCCTTTTACAGAACCAGGTGCTCTCCTGCAGCGCAAACAATGAATGAAGCTCAGGTTGTTGTGATGGTATAAAAAAAAATGTCTCGTTATCAGAGGTTTGATGTTGAAATTGTTCTGGGTGTTTTCATCACACACATAGTTACAGGATACATTAGAGGTGCATGTATGATGTGTTCAAGATCAGCCATCAGCATCATGAGCAAATGAGTGTGAATCCAGTGACTGTTAGTACTGTTTGATAAGTTTTGATTTTTATGATTTGTTAGTTTATCTGATACCCATGATTCCTCATCAACATCAATCATCAACAAAATTGTGGGACTTCACCGTAATTTTCCTGAAAACCAAACTTTGCATCTTCAACCGACCGAAAGTAATTTGGCTGTTAGAGCTTTAAAAAAAAAAAATCCTAAACAGCATGAAAAAAAAGTCATTCTGCAGATTTTCCCTCTTCTCCTCTGTGACAATGGAGACAAGCACAATGTGCGAGGAGAGGCAGCAGTTAATTTAACATGGCAGCATTTCACAATCAGCCGTGTGAAAGCCATGTAGAAACGAATGGGTACACACCCAAAATTGGCTCGACTAATTACCAGGATGGCTGTGTTCGGCTGTGCAAGACGGATTAGGCGGCGACACGTGTCGGTGTGCTGTAGGTAACGGTGACAGGCTCACTAATGGACGGACGGATGGAGGCTCTGGCACTGACACACATTCACCAGGGAACGGCTCTGTCATCCCTGGTTATCATTACAGAGCAGAGGACAGCCAACAATTGTCAGCAGCTGTTGTCTTTAGGACGCCGCAGGACAAGGGACAAACGCTTGTTTCCAATTAGGGACATGCCATCAATCTGTGCGGAACAATTAAGCTTCGTGTTGACCTCCTGTGTGAAATGAAACATGTTGAATGGCTCACAGGGATTATTTCATGTTGAAACAGTTTGACACGGCGTCATTATTCAGATCAGGATTTTAGTCAAACCTACAAAAAGTTCAAAAATTATTTTTAAAAAAGTTCAGGAAAAAGATAATTTTGAGTCTGTATTTGAGCCTAAATCAATATATTAGTAGTTGTTAGCTTATCACAGATATTCAGGTATATTATGATCAACAAATACAAGCAATTTCTGAACAGAAATGCTAAAGATATCCACTCAGTGTCCAATTTATTAGGTACACTTGTACAGTATAATGCAAACCAATTTAAGTTTGAGGTCAAGTTTATTCTTATGATGCTTATGATGCACTAAAATGTTTATTTATCAGCTGTAAAATGTTTCACTCATCACAGACAAACTCGAAAGATGCTTATTAAAGGTGTTAATGTCAAAGGGGAACTTCGGGAGTACAACTTCATACGTGTTAAAAGTTTTTGACTTACTGTTTACTGTCTCTTTTATCCAAAGCGACGTACATTGACGTACCAATGGAACAGCCACTGGGGGCAGTTAGGGCTTCAGTATCTTGCCCAAGGACACTTGGACACATAGGCTGCAGGAGCCAGGGATGGAACCACCAACCTTCTGACTGGTCGACAGCTGCTCAGCTGCTCTGCCTCTTGAGCTATAGCCGCCGTTATATCAAGCCTTTTGAACTATCGGATGCCGTGTTGCATTGTGGGTAAAGTAGGCACCAGGTTTTGACAAGGAAGAATAAAAATACAACCTCTCCATTTTGATCTTTTTTTTTTAAAAAAATCTGTGCATCAAGAGTCTGACATTGTTAAAGAAGAGCAAAGCTATATTGGTGCAGTCTTTATGTTTCTGTTTTTGTCAGATTTTTCACATTTACATGTTGATATTGGTGCAATATTAAAAGGCTTGTACGTGTCATGGTTTGAAAGTTGTGTAGAAATACTTCAATTTCCAAGTAATTTCATTGACTTATTTTTGTATTTTTGGGGCATTTTGATGTCTGTTTTTAGAGAGACACCGTGGGGAGATGACAGAAAAAGAGAGACATACAACAAAAGCCTCAGGCCAGACACAAATCAGGGAGGCTGTGGGTTATGATCGGCATCGTCACCCCGAGGCCGAGCCTGTTCAGCATTTCTTCACATCTCCTGCTACTGTAACTGACAGTCAAACAAACCAGAGGAAACACTACTACAACAGCAGCTATAAGATCACACACACTCTTCCTGGACATCCAGGAAGAACGACTACGACAACACCATTGATTTCTTTCACGACCTCTTTATGAGACGATAAGCAGCTGTGGCGACTTTGACCCGAGCCTTTGGACTAATGAGCTCTTCAAGCAGCGGCGGGCAGAGCATGTGACCGTAACGCCTCTGGGAGCGCCACCATGAGAACAGCTGCTTATTGAGCTATGATATAGGGCAGGGCCAGGCTCGTACTTTACGGGCCCTGTGACAGCCAGGTGCTCGGAGGAGTCCGGTGACGAGGTAACGGTGAGGAAGATTAAACCCGGCAGCGTGACTGAATGCCATTACTAAATCATCTCCACAGCTGCTCTTTGCCAGAGATACGAGCACTGTGGGCTCAGATGAAAGTCTTATGAGGAACAGAGTGACCTGTTAAAATAAAATGAGATGCCTGGATGAGCGAGGGCATATTAGTCCTTCAGGTAAAATGAAAATTCCTGCTGCTGCAAATGTTTTTAGACTAGTTTGGTTTTTACTGAAATTGCGGAGTGAAAGTTGAAGCTTTTATTTTATAGCGAGCTGTAACCAGGGAATAAAGTCGTGTCTTTTGTTGATCCTGTAGACAGGTGTGCTTTTTATTGTTATCTGTATTTCTCTGTATGACATGATCAGCAGATGGCCTTGGTGGATCAAATGAAAGACAAAATATCTGGGCTCAAATTTGAATGCAGGTCTCGCTCTGTGGTTTCGACACTTTCTCTTTTATGTGGGAAATTCTTTGTGTGAATGCAAAAGCCAGACTGTCCTTCACTTTCTCATGGATGGCAGAAATAATTCACAAAACCAAATAGGTAAAATATATATCTGTTGTTACTGTGTGAATGCAAAGGTCTCCTATTGACCTGTGGGGGAATGACAAAAAAAGTATTGAAAGTAACTCAACATGAACCCAAATGAGTATAAAATTCTCAAAATGCTTCATTGTAGCACAAGAAACAAACAGCTCTGGAAACACTGGGCGCCTCTGTCCAACTGCTTTTATGTATGCCAAAGCCTTTAGTTCCAATCAGAGTTGCAATATGTGGTAGTGGTCAACCCATCTCCGGAGGCCTGTGCTTCCACATGTGTGGCAGCAGTTTGGGGAAGACCCTTTCTTGTTCCAACGTGCACAACTTAAGGTCACTAAAGGAAAAGTTTGAGTCTGAGTTTGATGTAGAAGAACTGCACAAAGCCTTGACTTCAACCTATGCAACATCTTTGGGATGAGCTGAAATGATGTGGTTGTGGCTGAAAGGGAGCAAATCCCTGCAGCCAGTGTCCAAAATGTTGTGTTAAAAGAAGAGTGGAGGTGGTTAAATAGCAGCATATTAAAGTGCATGGTTTTGGAATAAGATCTTCATCAGTCACGTAGGAGTAATGTTTGCATCTATTCATCATCAAAGTGGTTGCTTGGACCCTCAGTGTGTGAAATTTTGGATGTTTTTTTATGCATAACTGCAGGAAAATAACAAATAAGACTTGCATCATCTTCTTCTCCTATGATGTTTATGGAAAAACTTGAGAAGCTCTGTTAATACAACCCCCCATGGGTGAGAGGTCCCAGCAGTTTTGGAGATAATTAGAGCAAAAACTGAGCGAGTGGACTGTAACAGGATGAATTATGGAGCAACCCATGAGGGGGGGGGGCGGCATGGGAGAGAATTTATATCCCTCTGTCACCATGAAGGTTGGGAAATTATTTATTGATCCTCCACGGGGGAGCACTGATGTTGGTCACTCCTGATCTCTCTCTCTCTCTCTCTTTGGACTTTGTTTAGTCTGAGAAGATGAGTTTGAATTATTGCAGGCCCATGAAAGACCTCCCAGCGTGGCTCATAGACACAGTCTGCAGCCCACGACCATTCAGTCCGATATAATTATCTGGCCTGCATCTCCTGCACTGACACAAGAGTCTGATTTCTAAGCATCCAGCTGTGGTTTTGAACACTCGGATCACTACATGCCGACAGGCCAGACCTTTCTTGTAAGAGACTTTAGAAAGGTCTGCAGTGTACCATAAAAACACTCTCTACAGGGAGGAAGTTTCCTGTAGAGTGCTATAGGTGCACGACTTAAAATAGCATGCTGCAGGCTTAGTAAGCATGTGAGCAACATATATCCTGGTTGGAGCAGGTGAAAGAACAAAAAGCATTTAAAGTTCAGTGTGATGAGTCCAGAGCCTGACTTTGAGCCTCAGGATGTGTCTGTCGGGTGTTTGCAGGGTTCAAAATCATAGCGGCTTTGAAATTACTACAAAAGCTTCCAGGCAAACACACCAGTGGTCCAAAAAAAAACATTAATAAATTATGTTAAAATTAATAATTAACGGTTCAATTGTTCTCTCCCTCTTAGATCTTTCCCAGCACCATCTGTCTGCAAACCCCAGCGTGACCACCAGTTTCAGGATTTACTGTCTTGACCTTATTTGAACAACATGTTCAATAAAAAGTAATCTATCCATCACAACCTGGAGGAACATTTCCTGGCTTTAACTTCACACTCCAGCCGCAGGGATGTCTATATTCTGTCCTCTCTATATTATGGCTAATTACTGCAAACGGTGTCAGAAAGTAGTTGCTGCCTCAAAGAACTGGAGCTCTCTGGGAGAGAATATCTCTATAAAGCTGAACACACACACAGACATACACATAGAAAGGACAACGGCAGCATATGGATAAAGAAGTGGGCTTACTGTACATCCTTACTTCCCTCGCCTCAGAGTGAAGCATGGTAATGCGCCTGTCATGCTCTTCACTCTGAATCCAAACTATAGAGGTAGATTTACTCCACACTCTCATATTAACTATAAGGAAAGAGGCTGGGTTGGCTTTGCTGAGTCAATCTGTAAATCCCGGACTAAAGGTAGGAAGAGATGCTGCTCATCTGCTCCATATACTGAATTAAAAGAAGAAGTTGAAATTGGAGAGATGGATCCTTTTTCCTTGTTAATCCATTAATTATTTAGTCTACACAACAACAAATGGGCAAAAATAATTTACAGTCATTTACCAGATCTGAAGCTGATGCCTTTAAATTGCTTTTTTTTTTCAACCAATAGTCCAAAACCCAAAGATATTCAGTTCACTGTGATTGAAGGAGGAATCTGAAACCATCAGATGTTTTACATGAAAACAAACTTAAATAATGAATAGTTCAGAAAAGTGGCATATAAATTCTCTCTCAATCAATTATAGTCAAGTTTTTTTCCTTTTTTTTTGTAAGGACTTCAGGCTGGATCTGGGATTCCTCAAAACAAAAAAATCTAAGAAAGATTTAGTTTTTATTATTACACATGTATGCCTGTACTAATCCTGCTAACTTGTAAAATACTGAATTAAATTCATTTGGATCAGGAACCTGGAGCCACATGTCAGCCCTTGTGATTCCAAAAAGCCCAGCTCGGTGGACAACACAACCCATTCCCACATATAAAAGCATGCCTTTGCTGTTATTTTGCATGGCACTTGGTTGCATTGTCAGTGCCAAGAGCTGATAGTTGGTAAACTCATCTGCATGGCTGCCAAGTGTTGGATCTTCCCCCTCAGGGCTTCCCCAACCAATGCAATCAGGGCAGTTTTATAGTCTCTTTAATGCATCTGAATACAGTAAATCAAAACCTTCAAAAACGCATGATAAGATCTATTTTGTGGAATTTAAATTGAATGGCCACAAAGAGAGGATGCTGAAAAAATGGCATCAACATAAAACCGTGAAGGACCATGCAAATGAATGGGAATGATAATAAATGCAAGTGATCACATAAAATAGAAGATATCACTCCTTAATCTTACCAATAGTGGAGATGTGAGAGGGGTGAAATTCGTTGTCTGTGAATCTGCAGAGCAAACATGTTTTTCCAACCCCAGAATCTCCGAGCAGCAGGAGTCGGAAGAGCACATCATACTGTTTAGCCATAGTGTTGATGTTGTGTTGAATTAGAAAAAAAAAGCTCCGGGCAGCTAAGTGAGCGACGGATGAGCGATGCTTCCCCTCCTGCTTCCCATCTCTGCTCAAAGCCCCGACATCAGGCTGTGGATGGGCTCCTTCTCCTCCACTGATGCTGGGTCGGTGGGTGACAAAACAGGGATGCTCTCGCCTCCCCGTCAGCCTCCAAGCCTCCAGTGGGCGCGGTGGACCACTGTCAATCGCATTCAATGAGGAGGTGGCACTTCCGGTGGGGCCTGCCGACATAAAAGCATGAGGTACTTTAAAACGTCTTGATTTCTGAGCTATAAAAAGGTTAGATATTTGGTAAAAACACAATTGCTATATTTTCCAGCACGATTGTTATGATAGTAGTAAACTTATGAACTTTTACTGTATTTGGAAATTTCTGTACATTTCTGTTTCTATATGTATTTGCATCTGTAAATTAAAGTTACATCTATTTTGGTCATCATGTCTATGTGTATAGGGCTACTGGGCCTTTATTCATTAATTGACTATATCCTATTTCTCATATGAGTTTTTAAAGCTCACAGCATAATATATTATCATATCATCTTATTGAAAATCCACTTTTTACAGATTACTTAATTGCAGTTTGCGCACATTGCAATCAAATTGTTCTCCTAACATGGTTGGCTCAAACTACTTGTGGTAAATTTACTTGATCAAATGCACCATACAAGCACAATCTATAATAGCATAATAAAGGCCAATCTATGTTAGTGAAGGTTCTCAATTACCTAGGTCTTGGTATGCAAATAAAGGTTGAATTGACTGCAATTGGACTAGATTGTGCAATGTCAGCTTGTGCGTATAGAGTAAAAACTAGAAGGGTGTCTGTAATTATGTGCCATTATATTGTAAATGTAAATAAAAGGTACATAATAAAGGAATTTATTGATGGGAATGTTTTTCCTTCAAAACAACGTTTGGATGTTTATTTTGAAGGCTAAGTCACACCACTTCCGGTATTAATATGTTTTGTTTGTAGATTATTTAATCATATTATAATGAAATATAAACACGTTGACCCACTCGTTAACTCATCTTTTATTGTATAAATAAAACACTTTTACAGGAGGTTGTGTGTGCGTTTCTGTGCCTTTTTTCTCGTTGCGGTGAATGAATGAATGAGGTTTGTTCCCTCGGAGACGCCGTAGCGGGTGTGCGCGCAGCTTCCGCCCAATCCAACCTGAGCAGGAAGTGAGTCGAGTCGCGCAAGTCGGTGTGAACTATCAAAACAAACTAACGGCACCGTTTCATTTGCAGCATCGCCGCAGCTAACGGCTCGCATCATCATCATGGACGGTGTACCGACGCCTCTGCGGTGCTTCAGCGAGTGTCACCCCGCTGAAATGTTCGTGGATGACGGGGTGGAATCGGTGACTTCGGTGGAGCAGGTGAGCGCAGATTAGCTTCTTTAGGTAATGTGGCTAATGTGGCTTCACTATGGATGGAGGAAAAGTGTGACTGAGATTCAACCTTGTCTCGTTTCAATTTATTTTACCCACAAATCGGCTCATAAATTAGAAGAACAACTTAAACTTGTTCGCGATCATTATTTCGCTTTAGATTGCTTTAGCTAGCCCGATTTAGCAAACTTTAGCTTTAAGGTAGCTAGCATTGTGCCTTAAAGAGATTAAGTATGAATTAACTTAGCTGTTAGCTAAGTAACTTAAACAGTTAAGCCAGGGGACGAAGCAGCCCATGTGAGTTTAGTTTAAGATCGTTATCTTTAAAGCTCCATAGGCAGGGACAGACTGAGAATGGAAAATGGCTCAGACCGTCCAACAATCCGACTGATCACTGATCAAGTTTATATTTTTAACCATAAATATAGTGTTTTTAGGAGGAGGCTTTATAGAACAAGCAAATATTGGCATCCTGAATCTGGCTCAATCATTTTTCCACTGCAGGGACACCTTACACAACCTGGATGGCTAATTAGTACAAATTAATATCTTAGTATAATATAACATTAAATAAAAGTATAATGGTATATTTTTAGTATAATATATATATAATAGTTATATGCTGTTTTAATTAGATTTTCTTATTATAGTGTACTACATTGTAGTATAATATTAATTCTAGTTGGAAAGTACAGCAGTTTAATAAATGCACAACCAACATTTCTAATTTTTGTTTCATGCCTTCATTAAATTGTTGTGCAAGAAAACTGATCTGCAACGGCTGTTAGTCTGCTCAGTACTAACTTGGCAATAATCATAACCCTTCACGCCAGGCTGAGATGTTTGACCCGTAAGGGCAAAAAATGAATTTGTTCTTTCAAAACATTTGGTTGTATCTGCCTCAAGCTTATTCTGAATTTAATGCCAGCAACATTTTTCAAACAAGTTGGGACAGGAGCAAAAAAGACTGGGAAAGTTGTGAAGGTTTGTTTGTCAACTCAATGCAACCTATGTTTGTCTTTTAACAAACTATACATGTACGTTGCATTTGGCTGATGATATGCTGAGTTTGTTATTTGTATTCTTTAGCACTTGCTTTCCTTTGTTTTGACCATTTACACTCTCCTCTTTTCTTTTTAACTAGAAAAAAGTGGAGCACAGCATTGAAGAAGTCATCAGTGTTTACAAGCAAATACACAGCTTACCACAGTAAGTATCTGTCGTGTCCACATGCTGCTGCTGCTACAGCTCGAGAGCAGTTTCTGTAATAACAAGGTCCAACAAATGGAAGCACAGACAGTGGTAATTTGCTGAAAGACTCTTTTACGAGAAGTGTTACTATCCTGTCTGTGTGTAGAAGTGGGATAATTAAGTGGTTTTGCTTTTGCTTCAGACACGTCACTCTGTAATGTCAGATATTAGTACAATAATTATGTGAAATCAGGAGACTACATTGGCTCAGTATATCAGGAAAGTCTTTATGCAGTGTATAAAAATCATCATCAGCCCAACAAATTGGTCAGATAATGTGCGGCTGTAGTTATGATGATTATCTATTCATATGACCCTCATAATGTTGAATACATTCACTGCCATTATGAGACATTTCCAACATCGCTGCTCATTGGCTACGGCTGTTGATCACAAGCACCTGCTGTTTGCCGATAGAGGTGGCTGCACGGTGATGTATGATGGTTGTTATCTGAACGGTGTGTTGATCAGCCCACATACTTTGCTCCTGCTATCAGCTGTCATCAGTCCTCTCTTAATGAGGTGACTCATTTCATTTCTATGACAACTGCGTGGCCCTGAATGTCACCAGCATCGCAGCCAATGAGGAGATGTGTTTGCTTCTATAAGAGGATGAATGGGATTCATGCATTTAGTAGTTGATCATCTGTTTTCTGTTTGGCCTGGACTCGGGGTTCAACACATAGGAGGCAAGGTTAGTTTTTTCATTTTGCAGATTTTCCTGTCTTAATTCAAGTGGTTTTAAAACAAACCATCTGGTGAAAATATTTTCTTTTGGTAATTTGACAGTGGTGTGAAGAAGACCAAAGTAATGAAGAAGCAAAGCACCACATTTATGGACTTTGTATTAAATCTCTTGAAGTTCTTCCTGTTTTTGTTTACTGTTTAGTTCTTCTGTAAAAAATCTTTAACTAGACACCAGAATGTCTTTTTTTTTTATTCTGTTTATTTGTATTCATTAACTCTTGAGATACAGTTTCTGTAAATTCTGTCTCTTTGCATGAATTCCTCTTCGGGCTGTCCTAAAATAATTTTAGTGGAGAAAATCCCTCCTTTTTATTTTCAGTGTGACCTTTTTTTCAACATTAAAAAACCTTTGTGTGTGATTGAAGATCAGCATCCACCTCAGGTTATTATAACCCCCAAATGACCATAAACACACCTGAGGATATGACCTTGCTGTTGTCAGTGGGAGCTACAGTACATCACTGAGCACTACACACAGAAGTCACCAAAAAGGAAGTTGCATAATCAGAAAAAAATGCTACTAAATCAAATATGAAACTATTAAGAATAATGATTTTTAAATCTCTTTCATAACAATTATACAATTAATCCAGGTCAGCCCTCAACATTTAAACAGCCGTGTTGAATCCTCGTCTGATGAGCACAACTGTGGTGGGCGAAGCGGCTTTTAGCTGCTTTGCATTGTTCCTGATCTCCCTTCTGATTGTTGTGTTGCAGATTGCTTCTATGAAACCTAGGGCAGCGATTTGTGACTAACCCTGTGTAGGTAGAGTGTAATTACAATCATCGTAGCGAACAGTGCAAGAAAAGGGCAGGCAGTGAATAGGAGCGGGTGGGTGGTGGAGGGAGGGAGCGTCAGCTGTCTTTGACTCACTGACACACATGCTGTCCTACACTTGTGTGTGTGTGTGTGTGGAAGCTACAGATGCAGATGAAAGTTGCACTGGTGTTCCTGTGGAGCGCACTGACATTAAAATGATGGAAGAGAACAGTGTGTGTCTTTTGCTGCTGTAATAGCGAACTCCCCCTGGGCTGGGGATCAATAAAGTGTTATCTTAAGTTAATTCAGTTTTATATGGACAAGTATAAATCATGGACAAATGCCACATACCACAGCTTTAATAGCTCAAACTAGTTTGCAATGCTCATTAATAGATTATTCAAATACACAAAAAATACATAGAAAACAACACAAACAATGCACAAAGTAAGGATGTAGGAATATAATAAATATCTTAATTCATATATTTTGTTACACCTGACATTCAAAATAGCCAAAGGCCAAGAGGAGCATTTCTACAAACTGAGTGAATTGAGCCTCTTCCTGTCCATCTGTGTTGACATGTTCTGTCACATTGAAGCTGCTGCCTATTTGTAATCGCTCCTTCTGTCCTGTGTGTGTCTGCAGGCCGACGTTGCTGCGAGAACAACATTACCAATATCTCAAGAAGGGCTTACGTCACCTATCAGATGCTTATGAGGTACAGTATCGCCCTTCCAGCGAGCAGAGAACACATGATGAGAAACATCTGCTGTTAACTTAACGACCCAAACAGTAGAAGTGAAGTTCATCTGGAGGTTGTGTTAGTTTCTGTGTGTCAGTAATAAGCAGTGTAGACCTGAAGGACAGCCACACTCACTGCCTCTGGACATTAGTCTGATCAGCCCGCTCTGCTTTAAATAGAAATACCATTGTATTCACTTTGCAAAAAAAATGAGCTTGTCTGCTCCCGGGAAGGTCATCTCTCTTTTTTGTGTGTTAGCTGTTCTCAACTCTGGCCAGAAAAGAGAGAAGAAAAGCATGAGTTATCCGCCCGGCCTCCAGCTCAGGGTCAGACTGATTTGACTTCAGACTCGATCATTTCACTGTTTCCTTTGAAGCTGGATCGACGGCAGCTTTGTTTTTGAGCTGTTACACGTCATTGCAGCAAAGTTGCAGAGAAATGGCAATGGAAATTATAAGCTGAGTCACGATATTATGTATAAAAAAAAAACGTACAAAAGGCATCAACGTCACTGCATTGTTTTTATCATAAACACCATCAGATACTAGCCAACCACTGAAAATGAGCAGTGTGATAGTTTTCCGTGTGTGTCAGCTCTCTTTCCTCTGTCTGCCACTTGTTTACTCTTGTCTCCGACTGACTGATCTCACTATCTTCTACATTGCTATAATTGGTCATGTGATGCCCGTCCGATCATGTGATGCGTGCCGCTTGTCCGTCTGTGTGCCGGTAGTGTCTGGATGCTAGCAGACCGTGGCTGTGCTTCTGGATTCTTCACAGTCTGGAGTTACTAGAGGAGCCCATTCCTGCTGCTGTCGCCTCAGAGTGAGTCACACACACACAAACACGCACATACACACAGACTCACACTCTACAACTCGGCTGCTACCAAGGGGCATAAATGGAGCCAAGTAAAGCTTGTGCGCTGCCAAAGACTCTTTATTATTTATTATCATTGCATAGTTCTCATAATCACTGTAGGAGAGCAAGTGCTTGCTGCAATGCAAATGTTGATAGATAATTAACTGCAGCAGCTACACCTTAATGGTCTCACTGCAGCAACGGGAGAAGCTGTAGATGTGTCCTTCAGTATGATAAATATTACAAAATAATGCA
This sequence comes from Centropyge bicolor, assembly GCA_037975185.1. Classification (NCBI taxonomy): domain Eukaryota; kingdom Metazoa; phylum Chordata; class Actinopteri; family Pomacanthidae; genus Centropyge; species Centropyge bicolor. Next base: position 12,807,290 of record JBBMOC010000006.1, read on the forward strand.
AATGTCCTACCCACATGGACGATAAATCTTTTTATTTATTGATCTTCAGGAGCACACTAATCCAGGGATGACATGTCAGAGTGATGACATGTGTTTGGAACATGCTTCCAAGATGGCTCCAGTACTAACTGAGCCAGAAACTAGAATAAATAAGGTCAAAGTAACAATGTAACTTAATAACCATATTTCATAAAAAAGCTCTGATCTGACCGCTGGAAGTCCCCTGTTTTTATTAACTTCATATTCAGGGTTCTGCTCCACAGTCCGTTGCCAATATTAAAACAAAGAGCTTCTGGCTACATTTACTCAAGACGCTGTATTGTATGAACACACACTGGCCCTGGTGTTGCAGCCAAAGATATCGTTGCAGTGGTGAATCAGCATATGCCAGAAGACATCAGAGCTTCTTACATAGAACATTACTAACAAAGAACTTCATCTACTCATCCAGACATGACTGAAAATAAAGTCTGGCGCTAAACCGCAACTCAAGTTTTTTATAATCATCCAACCAGAAGAAATCATCATAGATGGAGATGACACTTTACTAACATTTTTCCAGTGCAACATTGACACTAGATGGGGTTGTGTTGTTAAATTTTTTTTCTCTTGTAGTTTCAACTGCAATGATTAATCTTAAACCAACTACAGGGAACTTTCATTTTGTGTTGTTTTTGGCACTCCATGTGAACAAGACCAATAGTTTTTCCCATGAGCTCCACCACCTCATGTGAACTTGAAAATAACATTAGACATATGAGGAAGAGAGATTCAGGGCCTTAATGCTAAGCCTCAAGATTATTATCAGTCTTATCATTCATTATAATTTGATTGTGATTAACAAGTCTAATGGAAATATTGAGCGGAATAATCATGTGAGTTATGTTAATGCAGCTGTAACTTCAAACAGTGCTGCTGTTGACGCCACCAAAATGCCGTTCGATTAAATTACTGCCAGTGGAAAGTAACACTGCAAACCTTATAGCGAGCAGCGATGCCAGGCTGCCAACCCACACTCTCATTATGACTGCGAGGCGTGCCAACACACCGGCTGGCACTGGCCAGCGCCAGCGCCCTCGTGCTCGCTCACACACAAACACACGGGCCCTGTTCGAGCATTTATAACAATGCAACCTACAACAGATTGCTTTCTCTGTCCCATGAAATGTACACTGTTCTCAGGTCAGCACTGGCACCGCAGCGCTTGGCCAAAGTGAATGTAGGTCTCCCTTCCAACTCAGTTGGCTCACGGCACGCTGGAAGTTTTGTGATTTCTCTCCATGGCGGAGGATGAAGAGGACGTTTATGAGAGAAGCAGCTTTGTGTGCAGAGGCTGGAAAGAAAGGAAACTGTGGTCGAGATGGTCTGAACTCGGTGCCACATCAGCTAGAGGCGTCTGAGCCAGCTCGCTCTCCAGGCTGCTGAGGCTCTGCACAATCACAGCTCTGATGGTGTAGTGCATTGAAACTGTTGTTTGTGTGTATAATGGGTAACCAAGGCTTGTCCAAGTTATGTGTTTGTCTCTGCTCCTTTTGAATCTCAGATCTCTGCCCTGCATTATGTGTAATTATCTTTTTGCTGTGAGCTTTGTGAGGCAGGATTTCCAGCACATACAAACCCACTTCACTTGCGATTGTACTGATAACAAGAAGAAAAACACACACCCTCATGTTTTTCTACCACTGTGTAATACTTCCATCTTCAACCCATAAATCCCCATTGGTTGCAGTTACATAATCAGTGCAGATGCAGTAACCAAATATGCAAGAAACACGGGAACATTCTCTTTTTGTTATCTGATATTTCCATATTAGTATAGTAACATTCAAAAGATAAGATAAACCTTTGTTCGTCCCTCAGCAGGGAAATTTGCATTCGTCTGCTCATTACTGTGTCTGTCTACTTATTTTATTTTGTCCCTAACATTTGGATGTTTTCTCTCCAGCGTGTGTCAGTTTCTGGCTCGCTGTCAGAGCCCGACAGGGGGTTTTGCTGGAGGACCAGGACAACACGCCCACCTCGCACCTACCTATGCTGCCGTCAACGCCCTCTGTATCATCGGGACAGAAGAGGCTTATAATGTTATAGACAGGTACAGTCACAGTCATACAGTCTTCTACTCACCAAGTATAAATATAGCTTCTGTTCAAACAGATTTACCGGTTCATAGTTAGTAGGTTGTTTTCTTATGGTTCTCGTTCATACTTATATAAAATCATAGACTGTATAAAATATGGACGTAGTGTCCGTGACGTCACCCATAGGTTTCTGAAGAGCAAAAATGAAGCAAATCGTAGTGCGTAGCCATCTTGGTAGCCTACCTCCGGTTACTCCAAATATGGACAAAGAGGTGGAGCGAGGGCGGAGCTGAGGCGGGTCGAATGAATGCTATTGGCTGAAAAAAGCCGCTTTATTAGAAATAATCAAACTAGCTACGGCTAACCAGCTAGGTTAAATGCTGAATATCGTTGCTAGCTAGCTAACCCCACGATGATCTCTTTCCCAAACTCAGTGACTAGAATTAGCCGGGGTGACGCCGTCAGTGGCTAGTTGTCAATCAAAGTGGCGCCACTTAAATTGACAGCTATGAATTGTGCATAATGATGTATGCTGTATATTTGAAACGAACGCCTTATAAAAAAATTCGCCCCCCCCAGAGTTGTCATGGTAGAAAAACAGCTTATGAGACTAGAGCCATGTTTTGAACCAGGCTGTAAATATGTTTTTTTCTGTCGTAAAATCGGACATTTTAACATGGGGCTCAAATGTAACTGACTCCCCTGCCTTCCTCCCACATCCTCTCTTCTTTCTTTTGCCTTATCTCTTTCACTCAATCCATAACCCCCCCTCCTCCTCCTCTTGTCTCCTCTCATCTCCTCTTCTCCTTCCTCACCACCCTCCCCCCTGTGTCACCCCTCTCCAGGGAGAAGCTGCTAGATTTCCTATGGTCAGTGAAGCAGCCAGATGGCTCATTCGTGATGCATGTTGGAGGGGAGGTGGATGTCAGGTGAGAGCCCAGAAGATGACACTACCTGCTCCACCTGTTTTCCTTTCTCCCTCCCCCCTTTTTCATCTCTCCTGCCGGTGTATTATTTGCTTTATAGTCACCATTAGGAGCAGGTTTGGTATTTGTTATGCATTATCTATTTGTTGTGTGACAGTCATTGCACATTGAGGCTTTTCACCAAAATAAGTAGGACATTTTAAAAAGTATGTCTCCGTTTTCTTTCTGTTTTTTATTCTCTTCTTGTCCTTTGTGGTTGATAGAAACGAGGAGAAATACCCACATCTCTGTTACATAAGAACGGATTTCTGTTATTTGTGTTAGAGAAAGTGTGTGTGTGTGTGTGTGTGTGTTTCTCTCTTTGAACCTGCTATGTGGAGCAGTGAGGTTTTAATAAGCAGCTTTGAGGTATCGTCTTCTGTTTCAACAAAGAGCCTCAAAAGTCAAAGTAACTTTTTTCGCTCTCAGAGGAGGCCGTTATCTTTGGCCAACCAATTAATGCTCTGCTGTCGTTATGTATTATTGAAACTCTTTTCCTCTCAGATGGGTTGGCTTATCTGTCGCCGTCCTGCGAAAAGCAAGTATCTCCCAAATGTCAGAAAGAAAGAAATAGCAGCCTTCTTTTAATTTCTGGGGGTTTTATTCGCTCTAGAAGCAGAAGGATTTGCTCAAACCCTCTTTTCATTTCAGGATAAGTCTGGTGATATTTAATATTTCTCTTACTGGCAACAAATCCAATGAAAAGACCAAATCCAGCAATGAATTGACTAAATACTAATATAGCTTTTCCCTCTATTCATGGACCTGAAAAGATTAACGTGAACTTGATTTGAGTCACACCTTCCTGTCAATACTCACTACAGCACTAAATGTGTATTAATCCTCAGCTGAAAATAGTCCACAACAAACGCACTGTTTACTCCCGTTTGTGATGTTTTGTGGAGTGCCCAGCTGTTTTTGGAAATTACTGAACCTTTTCCAAAAATATAGTCATTTATTCGTCTTATATCTTTTTGTTTTTATCCACAAATGCCCTGAACAGACCAAAAACAATGATGAATTCATTCTTCTAACTAAGTCTCATTCAGCTGAAACGATCGTTATCATGCATTCGGAGCTGTATTTTTAAACGAGCGAGAGAGTAGCTCCATGTCAGCTCGACGTCACTGAGCATGCTCAGAGTCGTGTTTCCACGTTCACACTGCTGACAAGAATAAACCACACTGGTCATGTTCACTTTAATGACAGAAGACGTCACTCAAACCTGTCAGGCTTCAGCTGCACACACCATACTTGTTAGTGAGATAAATTCACTTTTGTTTCTGATCTTAAAGGGATTTGTTGATAATAATAAAAAGACAAATTAATACCAGCCTTGATAAGTTCAAGGTTGACAGCAGAGAAGAGCTGCTCAGTATGACAGGCTAAAAAACCAAACTTGTTTTTTTGGTGCGCTGGCATCTAAAAATACAGTTCTTTGGAAGATGAAGTGTAAGTGTAGGAGGAGACTTCCTGCTCACCCACGTCTCTGTTTTTTCCTCTTATAGGAGCGCGTATTGTGCGGCGTCTGTAGCATCGCTCACAAACATCCTCACACCAAAACTGTTCGAGGACACGACCAACTGGATCCTCAGGTACAACCCAGCACCAGCACAGCCGCCTATTATTGAATTATTAAACCAGTTTGTGCCTCAGTTTCTCTAAACCAGAGAGTGTTTTAGTGACTGTTTCCTCTGTCTCCAGTTGTCAGAACTGGGAGGGTGGTCTCAGCGGAGTGCCGGGTTTGGAGGCCCACGGTGGCTACACCTTCTGCGGCACGGCTGCCCTCGTCATCCTGGGCAAAGAACACATGCTGGATCTCAAAGCCTTGCTGGTGAGAAAATCCCCTCACTTGATGTTTTCACAATCAAAGAAAACAAAAGGGAGTATTAAAATTACATAAAACACGCCCCCCCCCTGCTCAGAATAACCTGCTAGATGCTAAGATGCTATCAGTGTCAGTCACAACAGAGCCTTTGTGCTGGAGCAATATCCCTTTTATAGGCTGCTCACTGCTGCGAGGGGCCAGAAACACACAGCTGTGATATAATAAGAATAAAATGTTATAACCCAAAGGGAGATTTCATGAATGAAACGACTGATTGTCTGCCCATTTTGGTATGAAATATTAGGGTTTTTTTGGCTTATTTTAGACAGACTCATCTCGTGCAGCTCAGATTCTTGAGTGTGTTTTCAGCAACAGTAGAATCATTTAGACATTTTTTTTCATCTTAGCTGTTTATACCGCCGCCAGGCTCTTGGCATATTGGAGAAAGTTTCCATCAGTTTTCTTACAGTGACTTGTGCTGTCACCTCTAGGAGAATGTGTTGATCCCTGTAGGGAAATCTCTGCTGCCATTTGCCTGTTTCCACAGAGGTAAGGGGTCAGAACAGCAGCCTCGGAGCTTTAGTGTGGGAGCAGCTTTCGAGTTGTGTTCAGGGACTCTGCAGCAGGGCACATGCTTAATGACACGGAGCTTAAGGTCATCTGCAAAAGGAAAAGAGATGGTGTGTTACCAGTAGGTCAGCCTGCAGCTTTTTTTATATATATCTCTCTTACTGAAAGGAGAAATTCAGCTCATGTTCACAGTCAGTTTTTGTGGTTTCTTTTGTGCAACATTTAAAGTCGTTCAGTAAAAATAACCACTTAGGATGTAAAATGCATCTCCAGCAGCTGCCATCATACTATCACTGTTGTTCAGCATTCATTCAAATCCCACGTGGTCATAAAGTTAAATTTGCATGTGACTGATCAGAAAACCTGCTCCTCACATGCTAGTCAGCTTTTAAAACTTCCCTTCTTCTTTAAACAACCTCCCAGCTCTGTAGTAAAATCCACTCAAGTTTAACAGTGCACGCCCACTGAAGTGTCCCCTGGCAAACCTCCACAGCGAGTTAACCTGAGTGTCACTGGAGCTGGAGGCGACAGCCTGGGGCAGAGACGATCTTTGATGGTTCAGTTAAGGTTGTAAGTCGACACCAGGTCGAGAATATCTACAGCAACATGACTCACCTGCTGTTCACTGTCGCCTCTGTGCAACACACTGGTCCTCAGCACATACAGAGCAGTTGACACACAAAGTCCTATAATGTAATATAGTGGCACTAGTTGGTAGAAAATTCATCTACAGCCAAATATTTGCTGATTCCACATTTTGAAATATGAGGATTTGCTTCACTGTACATCAAATATCTATGGACAAAACAAGACATTTGAAGACGCTCCCTAAGCTTTTGAAAAGTATGATGGGCATTTTCACTACATGACCAAATTTTTCATTCACAATCTTTGTATTACAATATAGCAGAAAAATGGATCACAATCAAATCTTTCATTTTACCCGATATTGATCATTATTGCTAATTTTTTTTTTATTGACCTATTTTATGAAATTTTTACTGAACAGTTTCCTCACCATCTGCACTCACGTTCTCACTCACACTCTCTCACTGGCTGTTTCTGTTGTTGTGTCACGTGTCGACGGTGCAACCAACAACACACCTGTTTGGCTGTTTCCTTGGCTCGCTCCATTATCGAGGGATACGCTTGGCTGTTCACGAGCCAGGGCCTGTTCTTTATGTGCTTTCACTGCAGTTTGCATTAAAGTAACACTATTGCTGTCGTTTTATCGCCCAGGCAAAATCTCTATCATAAAATATGGACACATCTTTTGTCTATGTCCATATAGTCTTAAGCTTCTAGGATCCCATACTGGGATTTTTTTCCTTTCTTTTTTTTTTATTGACAACCATTTTGTTTCCTCAACATCATGCGGTATTTGAGCTGGTGTGAACAAAAATGGCTTTTATGAAGTTGTCCTTTATCGAGCGATGCAGGATGACTCACCCTCCATAAAGCAGCCCCAGTTTCATCTCGGAGAGAATTAATTAATCATTAACGTTGAGAAAAGATTTGTGTTGATGGCAGCTCTCAGATTTACGCTGCCTTGTTGTATTTTTCATTATATATTACTGAAGTTCCATTTTCAGGGATGTCATATAGAGCATAGACACAAAGCTGCAGAAACAACATAGAGTGTGTCCAAAAACCTGAACCTGCCTTTAATCACTCACCTGTGTGTCAATGCCAGGTGCTTTGTTTGGCTTAACAACAATATTTCATGTTACCTGTCCAGTATAGAGAAAGGGAAGCAGCTCCATTCCCACAGTGCAGCCTGGCCAATGAGTGATCCGTCTGTCCGTCCTAATCAAATAAAGACTGCATTAAACTCCGCATGAAGCATTTATGATGTAGATCACTGATCAAAGATCGCTGTTCACGTCACATGCCTGTTCAGATTTCCTCGTGACTTCATGAGGAAAAAGCTCTATCATCTAAAAACAGTGTGAAACACTGGGACACTTGCATGTTGAAGCTAAATCATGTGATTGTAAAGGTTTTATTTGTTGCATGTTTTGTACTGTGAAAGCCAGCGTGAACCTAAAAACACTATGAATACAATGCATATTTATAAGGTGTGTTTCCTTTGTTGTACATTTGACTATGCATCTGCTCTGCAGGGGAACACACAGCTCCAGCAGTTCAACATCCTCCACCTTGTTCAACTCTTTACTGTAACTGTCTTTATTTAGCGGCTAAAAGGAATCTTGCATCCAACGTTAATAAGCTAAACATTGTCCTCCCTCGGATGTGACTGCACAGTTAAACATTCTTTTCAACTGATGCACGTTTGTTGAAAGACGCCGCAGCAGCTTTTGTTCAAAGTGTGTTTGTTGTGCTTCCTTCTCAGCGGTGGGTGGTCAGCAGACAGATGCGGTTCGAGGGAGGCTTCCAGGGCCGCTGCAATAAACTGGTGGACGGCTGCTACTCGTTCTGGCAGGCTGGACTCCTGCCACTCCTCCACAGAGCCTTATTCAAAGAAGGTATCTTTGGTCAGAGCCCTGAGGTCGTGACAACTTTCTTTAACTTGAACTGCTGTGCTTCTGCCTAGTGATTGCATTTTTCTTACTTAAAACTGTGATCATTACTCCTTTCTGCCTCAGTATTAGTAGCATTTTCCCCACTAACGTAGAGAAAATCGGATCATCTGGCTTGAGAATTTTCACTAGAAAATCACTAACAAACACGATTTTACTCACATTAAACCAAGAAAAACTCCTTGCACATCTTAATTGTAATTAATACAGTTTTCTGAGCTGCACTGGAAGCTCACAGTGGCTCAGTTGTCAGTACAGATGCCTCTCCACGAGCAGATATTGGTTTGATTTCCAGGCTTGGAATTAAGAGTTCTCTCTCTTCTACTGGCTTGTGTTTCCTCCGGATGAGTCAGCTCCACTGAGCGAATGTCGACATGATAAATGGAAGGCTCATCCTCTTCAGTGTTACCGGTTTTTCACCAAACGACAGGCACCTTTTTGAATGGAGAAGGTCATTTCTAACTGAGCTCCATGTGGATTTTATATTCACGGGCATTTTAAAGTTGGTGATCATCACAGTTTGCAGTAAGGGTCTTCTTGTTGTAAGCGCTGCTCAGAAAATGCATCATGCAATAATCAGTAATGAGAATTGGGAGGCAAGATTGCAAACAAGCTGCTGCTGATGTGCCTGAGCAAATTAAAGTTCCCTGGAAAAATGGTTTAACTATTTACACTGGAAATAGCATTTTTGTAATCCAAGATAATTTTATTCTTTTTTTTTTCTTTTTTCTTTTTTTTTAGCCTTAATTTTAGTAGGAATATCCCCATTGAGGTTCCAAAATTTACCAGACAGCAGAATAAAAAGGTTCAAATAACAGAACAAACAACACTAAAAGACAAAATTGATTAATTTAGTTGTAAAACAAAAAGTAAAATAATGAGTCTCTAATGAGAGTCTTGTGTTTGACTGGACTGTGTCTGTGCAGGAGAGTCGGAGCTGAGTCGGCAGCGGTGGATGTTCGAGCAGCAGGCCTTGCAGGAGTACATCCTCCTGTGCTGTCAGAACCCAACAGGGGGCCTCCTGGATAAGCCTGGCAAGTCAGTCCCACACCATCTGGACACACACACACACACACACCATGACACATTAAAGCTAGCAGCAGTACAGTATACACTCTACACAGTCACATGTGATTCACATGGTTTTCCTCATGCACATCATTGTCCTGCGTTCTGTCTTCATGTGTCCAGGTCCAGAGACTTCTACCACACGTGTTACTGCCTGAGCGGCCTCTCCATAGCACAGCACTTTGGGAACATGGACCTCCATCACGAGCAGATCCTCGGCAGAGAGGAGAACAGACTGGTGAGGCTGGGAGAGAGGCGGGGGGATTGATTCAGAAACTGATGATTTACTCATAGAAATGGATTCAATTTAGTTGAAGATAATGAGACCCTGATGCTAACTGCTAAAGCTAACTCCAGTAGGATAAAACTTCGAACCAGTTCCCTCAGAAAATAACAGCACTGGTTTCCTGTCCTGTCACAGTACAATATTTAACAATATTGGATGATGGCAGTTATGCAGGTTTAATGGCGTTGAAGTTAATACTTTGTTCTGCAGACTTATTTTTTTTTGCTCAGTGCTTCAGAACCTTTTCAGTCTTGACACATCTCTGCAGACCCATCAGATGAGTGCCTCCCTATTTCAGTGTTTCTGCGAGCTTTTCATGCACTGTCAATCGCAGCACATGGTGCTTAAAGGAATCAGCAGACACTCCAGGAATTCACTGCACTCAGCCAAAATGTGGAGCCTTCACTTTAAGCCGTTCCCAGCGACTGTCCTGTGCAGTCAGCCGGTTCTAGCTGCTGGTTTATTAGTTCTTGTGACAGTACGATGAGCTACACACCAAAGCTGCTTTCTATTTTTCAAATTAGTTGAGCTGCTCCACAATCTTTCCTCGTATCCTCCGGCAACTGCAGAAGTACCCCCGTGGGTACAAGTACCCCGGTTGGGAAATACTGGTTTATTACACTCTGCTGCAGGAGCTGTGAGACGAGCTCCAGAGCTGAGCAGGCAGCGGTTTGTAAAACGTCAAATCTGTCTGACAGCCGAAGTGGAGGATTCCTTTCAATAAACTCGAGTGGTTAGACTGAAGAGTTATCATTCCCAAATTTGGGTTTTGATAGTGGCCCAGAAAAGATCGGCATCAGTGCGGCTCCTCAGAGGAGTATTTATTAGTTTTGATTATTTAATCGTCGGTATAACAGAGTGATGTTTATCTGCAGGTCCTTGAAAATGAAAAGAAAAATTAAATTGACTAAAGGCATTTTTTAAAAAGTCCCATCAGCTGCTCCGTTTCCCTCTTGAACCCTTTCATTTTTGCACCATGCAGTAAAGTATTAAAGTATTGGCTTTTTTATCTGCCAGTTTGCAGCAGATGAATTTGCATTTGAATTTAGCTGCTGCATTAAAAGGCAAGAGAGCATGACGCTTTTTTACTGTTCTCACCTTTAAATATATGACACGAGCTTTATGTCCTGATCTTGTTACATTTTGATGCAAATATAAAAGGAGAAGCTGATGGGTGGAGTTAGTCAGTAAAGCAATCAAGTGTGGTTTGACGTAAAGATGTCAGCGGCGGCGGCAGCAGTGGTGTTGGTTTTATTTTCCTGTTTCCTGTTGTATTACTGGCACTTACAGCTGGTTACAGTAAGTCTGCCATCTATACATGCATATGCATATCACCTCTGAGGCTTTAATACTGAATTCAGCAGCCAGGCAGTCGCCCAGCAGTGTCTCATTGCATCTTTAGGAAAACTGGACATCTTTATATTTTTTCTTATACTGTCCATCTAGGGTGTGGACAAAATATTAGAAACACATGTTCAGTCTAATAAACAGGCCCAGCCTCATCAGAGAGGTGTTGATTCAACTCTGGAAATTTCTGTAGACGTCTTGCATTAGATTGCATTGCGCTGTTTTGTCCACCACCGCAAACTGTGGGTGACAAAATAGAGAAGAAGTTTTCAGCTTCTTTATTTGTCATGTGAAGAACGAGCTCATAGAAACAGTCGCTGGCAGTGACAATTCCAGTTCTCGGGCTCCCACTGCTCATGCAATATGTATAAAAAGGAAATCACACGAGGAAATGTGATGTGCTGAGCAGTTTTAACCATCCTCTGTAGAGCCTTACTGTGGAGGGCGGCGCGACTGCCACGCCGGGCAGCCTGTCAGGAGGCTGTCGACTGTGCAGCTGGAGGAGTTGCAGAGTATCTTGGAGTGTGGACAAAGGCAGTATTTACTGTTGTACTGAAGTATTTTATTGGTGTTCTTCATTTTCTGTCCTCACAAGTTTAACTTCCAAACTGCTTCAATATTGTATTGCTGTATATTGACAGGAGTGGGTGCCTGCAGTGTAAGCCCCCACACACACAGATGGATGAAGAAAAGCATTTGTTGGGTTGTTTCATAAAGATGTATAATTTAATACAGTGCAGAAGAGTTTACAGAAATTGATTCTTCTTCAGGCCAGTTTCCATCTGAAGAAATCAATGAAAAGTCTCCATGGATAGTGGAGTCAGTTTACACTGTATTATAATTAAGTATTACAATTTAGGCAATACTGAAACTGTAATTACACCCAGATCTGATTAAATAAAGCTGTTGGGACACTTTAGGGAGAAAAAACCAGAACAATTACAGTATATTCTTCTTCTTCTCTCTTTTAGGCTCCAACTCATCCAGTTTACAACATTTGTCCAGAGAAGGTGGCTCAGGCCCTGCAGCACTTTCTCCGGCTGCCTGTCCCCGAGCACAGCCAGCAGCCAGGAGCCTCTGCTGACGACAGGCCGTCGGACCCCGCCCCCGCCGCCGACGCCACATCGGCCGACCAGTCCTAGTTAGTCCTCCGCGGAGACGTCTCTCCACGTGAACCAGCCAACTCTGGGGAATGGACTCGAACCAGCAAACAGCGGTCAGGTCTGATGTAGACGAGCCCGAGAAGCGGCCGGACGGTCGAGCCTCAGTAGGCACGAGGGCTGGAGTTTAGGAGCAGTTTGCCTGAATAAAGGTTAACAGTTGTGTGTGGGCAGCTTCGCATTCAGCTGAATTTTTTGCTTGCAAACGCCTATTGTTTTCATTCTCTGACATAAAAGTGAAGCTTTCTAAGGTTTCAATATAAGTTAATAAAACTTTATATAGCACTTTTCATGATGGTGTTCTAAAATGCTTTACAACTGTTTAATGATTTGTAAACACTTTGGACACGTTTCAGACAAATCGTTACTTAAACGGATACAGCAGTTAAAACAAATTACAAGCTCTCGCAAAATCAAATCCAAACAGGATCAATATCCTCTTTGGAAAAAGACTGAAAGCAGGGCTGGAACTACAAGCAGGGACACTGAGGTTAGGTCCTCTGCATTTTATCTGGGACTTTACGTTCGACAGTTAGAAATTTACACATGGTACATAGTTTTTAGGCTGATTCCTGTATTTTTTGGAATTGATATATCTTTATTTTCACTGCAAAATAAAAGAATAAAGGATCTGGTTTATCTCCACCAGAATGTTTATTATATGGTCTGTAATTTCCTCCAAAGACCTCTGTAATCCAAAACTAATTAAACAGACAAAGTTCAGGACAGAGTCATTTGAGATTAATTAGTTTAGGGCTGATTAATCGGTTTGGTCTATAAAATGTCAGAAGAAAGCTGGTTATAATTTAAGTCTTAAAACAAGCTTCTACAACTCAAAGATTTCAACTCTGGCACTTTAGAAGATGGAATATTTGGCTTTTTTTGCTTGGAAAAATTCAACAATTCTTAAAATGATTGATTCATTTTTGGTGTGGTTTAAAAGTAGCTATTGGTTTCCAGAGGAATTTCTTTGAATAATTTACTCCATTTTAATCAAACTAGCAGAAAATAATTAGCTAAATCTTTGAATTAAATATGAAACGTCCAAATAAATAAAACAGGTCTATCTTTTTGGGGTCATCATGAGCCGTTATAGGGAAGCTTTGACCTCAATATTTTTAAAATCCAAGTTCTGTTCCTGTCTGAAAACATGAAAGTAAGGTGAACACAAACACAAATCAGTCCCTGAAATAAGAAAAGCCAGATTTCACCATGTACATACTGTAAGTAGGTTGGCTGTTGTTCACAAATGACAACATCAGCTGGCCCAGTTTTTTCCTCCACACAGTAAAAACTACACCGGTGTAAGGGGAGAGCTGTTACACAATCACACATAAAAGTACATTATGCCCTCAGTCTTTATTCTACACACCTGCCTGCATCAGTGCAAACCAGAAAAACCTGAAGTTTAGTCCTGGAAGCTGGAAACGTTGGGAACATTTGAACCCTGTGGTCTGACGGCAAAACAAATCACAGGGAGCGTGTTAAAGGATAAAATAGTTTATTTTATAGTCTCATAGTAAAGGTAGGCCTCAACTTGCAAGACAATTGTTGGCAGTATGTACAACATACTTGTAATTTCCATGGAATGGAATCAGACAAACAAAGACCTATTACACTAATTATATCCTCCTAAATGGAAATAAAATGGAAACAATATACATACACACACGTTTCCTAGACACGCAAAATGCTTCCTTTTTTTCCTTGGGGGATTCAGCAACATTGATTTTACTGTGTAAAGCACGACACATCGACAAGGACTTATTTCGCTTCCTTGTACTGCAAAAGACGGGAGCTACCTTTGACATTCAATACCTATTTCATACCCTTAAGGAAAACTACATGTGACAAATTGGCATTTTCCCATAACTTGTGAGATTACTACAAAATGCATAACATACTTTTGAACTTGAAAACATCCAATCAATGCTTTTTATAATATATAAAACGAGATGCCTAACGTATTCAGCCACCTAAAGTCATTCACTACTTCAAGCTAAAGGACAAAATACGATACAAGTTTAGGAATATTCTCCTTCAAAACATCAATTTCAACAAAGGAGTCATGTTTTCTTTTCTTTTTCTTTTTTTTTTTTAAATCTTGTGTTTAACAAACGTGTCAGGCAGAAAACATCTGCAATCCAGTGGGCCTGAGGTGGGTATCACTTTAACATTTGCTTCAAAGCGTCTTCACATTCTTGAGTGGAAAAAGTAAGCTACAAATGTTTTAATTTTTTTTTTCCATTTTTAAAAAGGTAAACTTCTCCAGGACGATTTATCTAGGTGTGTGTGTGTGTGTAAATTCTAAACAGGTTTTTATCAAGAATAACAAAATGAACAAAAAAAGAAAAACAAAAAAATATATAATATAGCAGTGCTTGGAGGAGTACGCCTGGCACGCCCTTCCCCCTCCAAAAAACAACCCGGGGCGGAGGAGGAGGGGCTTTATTGAGGGTACAAAAAAAGCATCAAGTCCTTAAGTAGCCAAGCTGCCTCTTTTTGGGTTTTGGATTGTTGACATTTCTGGGGAGGGGGGGGGGGATACCAATGACGGAGAACCAAAGAAAATAGAAAGAGAGGGATGGGAAGGGGAAAAAACCTGAAGCTCTCTAGATGGATTGAAGCAGTCATCTTCCACCCTGTTGACTTCCTCCCTCCTGTTCTTGGAGCTCGGGCGGGAAGAGAGACGATTGTGGCGGCGGCGGCGGTGTGTGAGGGGTCATGAGTCTCCAGTGCGAGCCCACTCAGAGATTGAGGAAAGAGAACGAGGAGGACGGTGAGAGAGGCCGGGGGTGGTGGTTGTTGGCATGAAGGGGGGAGGGGTCGGTGAGCCTCGAGAGCTTTGAAGGCTGCGTACCCCCTCGCCCTCCCTTGTGCCCCGCCGCCTCGATCTTGGCCAGCTTTTACCCGCTCCGCTCTCTAGCTGGCCTCCACGCGCAGCTTCTTCCTGTTGGGCGGCTCCTCCGCCTCCGACTCGGAGCTGGAGTCAGAGCCTCCGTCGAACGCCGACACGGCGCTGCCTTTGGGATTGGTGTACAGGCTGCTGTCAGACGACGAGTAGCTGGCCTGGAGCTGGGTGGAGCCCTTCACCTTCTCCAGAGCACGGACTGCAGGGACACCAGAAGACACATGGAGGTGAGGAGGACAAACAACAGGACTAATAAATGATGTAGTCAGTGAAGAAAAATTCAGACTGGAAGCACATTACACGAATAAAATTATCTTTGAAGAAACGCAGATGGCCAGAGAATCTAAAATGGAGGCAGCCAAGACATGAGCTGTGTTGCACCATTCATTTTTATGTAACCCTGCTCTGCTGAGAGGGAACCTAAATAAAGATTTCCTCTTCATATCCAGTGTACCATAAACACAAAGTTACCAAAACCAACAAGACTGATTCTGTTGTGTCACTTCCTGGTGTAACTGGACACAGAGCTGAAGCCACGCCCCCTTTTCAAACTAGCCTGTTTATCAATGTTTGTTCTCACAGAGGATTTTTCTATGTATCTCTATTTTCATTTTCTAAAAACATGACACACCTCTGCTTGTCCATCAATATTCTGAGTTTAATGTATATTTACATTAAGAGGTTCAGAAGCTGAAATTAATAATCACAATATTATTAAACAGTTCAAAGTCGCAGGTGAAAATCTAAATCAAGTGAAACTGGTAAAAGCCACCTGCTCTGGTTGTCTGCAGACAGGGTGGGTGGGCTTTGGATCCATGACATCAGGATGGATTCAACCAAATCCTGGCTCCATGTGTTACTGGCACATTGTCAGAGTCTCATGGGTAATGTAGTTGAATGCTAACTAAATCAAATGTTACCATCCATTTCAACAGCAGTTTGCTTTAGATTAGGGATGTTAACCCCAGGAACATGTTTCAGATTATCAGCACAGCCCTTGAGAGGAAGCATGTGAGACAAACATTGTAGAAGCCGGGTTAAGCTCGGGGAGAGGGCTAAACTTTGGCTTCCCATTTGCCTGCTGTTGTAGCGGCACAAACACTGTGATTCTGAGATTAGGACAACATGTTCTCAAACCATTCATCCACTCTCTCTTTTATCTCACTACAAATCCAACAAAAACAAACATGGTGGCGGAGCGTTTGTCCGCCCTCACCCTCCCTTCTTACGCTCCACTTTCACTGGCTGTAGCAAAGTCGAAATTGATTGGCTAAAACTCAAACCAAAAACTATAGAATCCTCACAACTGGCACAGCTGCTTGATTCTGGTAGAATGATTTTAACGTCACATAGAGAACAATGATAGACAGTTTGAGATACCTTGCTGCTCCAGCAGTGCGTTCTGCCTCTTCAGGTCGTCGATATCCTGCTGGTGTGTGTGGTTTTTTCGCCTCATGTACTGGATGTACTCTGTGGCTTTGTCTAGGATTTGAGCTCGAGACGCCTGTTTGGTAGACTGCTGTTAGTGACACATGCAGAAATTGAAGCAATGACGCAAGTATACAGAGTTCTTTTCAATCACATTTCTTGCACACACACACACAAAAATATATATTCTGCTCCTGTCATGACACACTGCAAACTCAAACAACTGCAGGGAAATCTAGGACAACACTGTGTGTTTCTGCACAGCTTGCCTCTTCTTAACCTCTCAAAATCCTTCAGCACTTCAGTCTGACATCCACAGGCTGGGTCACCACCCCGACACATTACTGTCGGAGCGTTCTGCCCAGATTACAGTAAACAAAAGCACTGCTGCAGCCCGTTAGCTCGCTGCCTTCTCCACAGTGTTCACGCATTACACACACTGACTTAACAAACATTGGCTAGATCTTTAATTAATGCAGTTATTTCATTCAGCTGTTCAATGACTTAAGCAGCAGCAGTGAAATCTTTCCTCATCAGGGCTGGGTATCATCTGAAATTAGTTCAATCCGAGTTCACATACCAAACCTAAACCAGGGTCCACCTCCTGAAGCAATGCATCAACTTTCACAAAAAAGAGCTGAGATGTTGATTATATTGATTAATCTACTGATTAGTTTCTCAATGTATTAGTTCGGTTTATAAAATACCAGAAAAAAAGTGAAAAATGTTGCATAAATTGACAGATTCTAGAAGCTTGTTTTGTCCGGCCAACAACCTAAAAACTAAATATTCAGTTTAATATCACTGAAGACAGAAGTGACTTAAATGGTTAATCAATAATCAAAATGGTTGCCGGTTAAATCCAGTGGCTTCACTGACCGATTGTCTAGCTCTTATATGGAATGAAAGTTACTGATTTGACCACTGTCGACTGAATAATCTGATCATGAGATACGTCAGGATCTACGTGGTTTACAATTTCCTTCCTTTTTTGAGACCTTACTTTGAGAAATATCATACTATTCCACAAAATACTTTCTTCAATTCAGCAAAAGATGCCATACAAGGATTCTGACTGAATAAACTTTGGCAAAATTTTAACAGTGTGATTGAAGAATAAGGAGAACAGATTAGGAGTCAGACCAAATATTCAATGCCAGCTTCCAGCACTTGGCAGTCCAGCAAGAAAGTATTGAGGTTTGGTACCCAGCCCTAATATTCTCCACATATTGTGCTTCCTCTCACAAGAAAAAAAAACACTTCACGCTGGCCCTAAAACAGAGCTTCATAGCAGCAGGGTCCTGGGAGAGAGGTGGGGGTCGAGCACTCAGGCAGCCGTACTCGAACATGTCTTACAAATTATCACCAAGCATCCCTTCGCATCATGTCATAAACCCCCCCCGCCCTTCACGCTGCGTCAGAGTCATGAACTGGTCTTCAGGGGGAAAATTAAACAGTGTGCCCAGTTACTGAACCAGCTCCAAACGCTCTCAATGTCATGGATGTCAAAACAGGAAGAGAGCAACAAAATTTCCTCATAATAACTTCCTGACGCTGGTCCAAGTATTTAGACTGCATCACCGTGTAGCTGCTGCCAATCTGCACTCTTCCACCATCTGCCCTCCTCCCAGTCCCTGCAACCATTTCCCTCCTCTGACAGACAAACACCAAGCAAGTGAACACATCTGCATCTCTGTGTATTTAATCATTAAAATGACCTCATGCTAGAAATGCCCTCATCCCTATATAAGCTTTGCAGTAAAACTCAAATGGAACATCATAAACTAGAAATATCATACTTAACCTTTTAGCAAACACATGGCAAAATACAAGTTCAAAAATGTCTTACATGAGCCATTTGTGTGCCTGGAGGACCTGCACGCTGAGCTTTACCAACCTTTTCTCCCTGCAGGGCGGGTACCGAGTCCCGGAGGCTGTGAAAGCTGTCTTTGATGTGGTCCCTACGCTTGCGCTCCAGCGCATTGTGGTGTGCCCGTTTGTCTGCCTGCAATGAGAAGAGTCACAAGGCCTTCAGGCTGGCAGCAGAGCAGCGTGGGTAGAGGACAGCGGGTGTCCAACCGTCCCCCCGGTCAACCTACACAAACTGCTCTGCTGCCAAGTCCCGCTCTGCCTTTACAACAACAACACCAGTAATTCATGTAGTTCCATTTTAAAACTAAGATATATATGTCTTTCTATCCGTCATATCAGTTGAGAATAACAATGGTTAGCTTGTATCTGATTCTTAATTAGAGGCAAAAATCAACATGATGAAATTAGGTGTATTTTTCATCAGGAAATGTGTGATCTATAATGAAAAGCTGGAAAATACCCAACACAACTTTGTAACATCTTCAACTTGTTCTCCAAAGATACTCAGTTTAAAATCACATAAGACAGAGAAATGCAAATCCTGGCAATTAGCATTTACCCTTTGAAAAAACACTTGCTGATAAATGTTGTCTATTACACTAATGATTCCAGCTACAAGATGACTGGTCTAACCCTAATTTCAGCCAGTTTAACATCAACTAATGTCATGTATTTCATGTGATTATTCTTGCTTGCAGAATATATTAAGTTAATGGCAATATCAACAAAACCTCAACCTAAAGACAGAGCAGATACTAAGTCTTGAAATCAAGCCTCAACACACTAACATAAGTTATGGTGTTAGTAGCTGATATGGATGCTATTATTTAGTGTGTCAACCTGTTCTATAAAATGTTTCATATTCTAGAGTAAAATTGTCTATGTCAAAAAAAAGATTAAACATTGATATGAAACTGACAAAGAGAAATCCTAAAGTTTGAGAAAGTAGCTGGCAAATAAACTGAAAACCATTTGGGTTTGTGTCCATCTCCGTCAGGACTTCACAATCTAACACAATTGAAATGATGTGTGAGAAAATTGTACGATTTTGCATCTGGAACAAGCTCAAAATACAAGTCATGGTAGACAACAGTGGGAAAAACGTGGCACCATTTTCTCACTGAAGTGTCAGTTTATGTAAGAGGGAAAAAAAGCAAAAATGTTCAGAAGATTGTAACCCAAATTCAGACAAACACCACGGAGTAATCACATGTTCCCTGGTCTAACTGTGAGTGCACCAAATCTAATCAGACAGATTAATCGACTGTCAGCACAGTCAGTCCTGATAACCAGCAGCTGCCTAAAGTCCAACAAACACAGTGTAAAAAAGCCAATTCTTTAACTCTTCATCACTAAAAGTTGCTGCATTCTGTGGCCTCCTGAGCTTCCACCCCCCTCCTCCTCTGACGCTGACACCCCCACTGTCCCACCCCTCTCTGCAGGAGCTCACAGGAGTGGCCGTTCAGATTCATGACCGGGTCAAAGTCAAGAAACTTCAGTCATTCAGATGCGTTAGAGGTGGGCGGGCGAGAGCAGCCGATCCTGGCTGGACGATGACCAACAAAGGCCCCGTGACATATAGATTTATGAAGGTACCAGCTGAAGAGAATTTAGTCTGATGATGTGCAGGACTGTTGTTTTAGTGTAGTGGAGCATTTGTCTCTGTTCTTTCTACATTACTCAGCTTTAATCATATACCTCGCTGAACTCAGCCGAATTCTTGGTGAATCTCAGGCCACAGCAAAACACACTTCTCAGGTCTTTTGCCCAGTTAAATAAGTGGCCTAAACATAATCAACCATACGCTCTGAATTCACACACTGGGCAACACAACAGGCTCCAAATTTCAACCACACATTTGCATTCAAATTAGACAACAAAGGCCTAAGATGGCTGCCATAATCACATGACCAGATCCAGGCAACAGATCAGTTTGCTGCCTGTAGTTCAACCTGTTTTTAGGCCAAACCATCACAGCCTCCAATCACATATGACTGCAGCCCAATCCACACAGTCACCAGGCTGAGACATCAAGTCCGACACCCAATCAAAGCATGCGCAGCTCGACTGATCATCTCGCATCATGTGGCATCGAACAAAGCGACGCCTGATTTGAATATTAGCAATGCAACAAGCACGGCGACGTAGTTACGACATGGCCTCAGGCGGACGGGGGGTGAGGTTAAAGTCACATGACCGGTTATCATCTGACTCATTTTGTTCACGGATCACGACAAAAAACCAAAGTGGTCACAAGTGAAACAACACGCAGGTTAAGACAAGCCTTCAGGATGTTGTAGGTCTGGTGGGAGGAACGACATGTCGAAGTGTGACTCAGTTACCAACATCTGCAACAAACACAAGCTGTCACTTAGCAATTTAATGCTACAGGACCAGGTATGTCCGAGTCATTCAAGGTAAGCCTAAATATCAGGCACATTAAACTGTCAGAAAATCCACTGCATATTAATCACAAGAACCCGCCTTGTGATTAGTCTGGCTGGCATGGTAACAGCTGCTCCCGTGGCCTGTTGCACAAGAGCCACTAACCATCCAGGAGAGGCGAATCCACCAGGACCGTGCGCCTCCTCGAATCATACACAGCCACCGAGAGGCGAGACTCCACTCCCTGCATTAAGCCGGGCATAAACAAACATGAGCCTGGTATGGATGGCATGTGCAATTACAAGTCCGGCCGCCGCTTTCATGTACGCGGCTTCAGTGAATGGAAGGGAGGGACCGAAAACACAATTCCTTCCTACACACTAAAATACTGAAAACACTTTCAACACAGACTCACACGTCAACCTACAGAACTGTTAGTGTTCAATGTTGTATATGAGCATTCATGTATGTAGATTCAGCATAATCTTAAAAAGACTTCTTTCACCATACAAAGTATCTAATATCATTAATCTCTGAGAGTTAATTAAGATGCAAGAATTTAGTCAAGCAGTCCTCTCTGGAGCTGCTCCATATACAATTACTTGGCAATCACAGACATCAGGTGCTCTGGGTGATTCAAATGAACCCTTTATAATTGGCTATTTCTACATATCATGCTTATATAAAGTGATATTAAAATCAGCCAATGATGGAGAATAAAATGTTCCTACAATGATAAAGTTAGTTTTTAATTTTTGTTTCTACAGGATTCAACGCTCAGTGTTTGGTGAAACAACTGCAGGCCCATCACAGGGTTCGCTGCGGGTGGTCCACATCTGCACACTTTTATGAAATAAAACATTGATTTCTTAGGGAAGAGGGCAGCTGTTCTGTTTCACACACCAAAGGCCACATACACTATTTAACAGAAGTGGCTGTTTAGTTCATCATCCACGACGAAATGGATCACAAGACGAGATGCAGAGCTCAGCTATGTAATGTTGGGGACTCATCAAATTCCTTTCCTATTAAGATTTTGGCTTCCAACGATTACGAAAGCAAGACAAATGAGATAAAATGATCATTGTGCCGCATTCCCATTCGCAATGATGCTCTCTTTTTGTCTGCTGTTATAAATCCATCGCACCCCTTTCCTTTACAGCGGTGCGCTTTCACCCCTCCCTAAAAGCCCAACCTCGCTCTCAGCCAGGCTGTGGCACGTTAGGTTCAGCTGAGGCCAAGATGATGGAAAGAGAATCTTTGGTCAACAAGAAATGTAAAACCAATTCAGCTGTTAGACAGAAAGTTGTCATATGAAGTCAGGTTGGGAGAGCAGATGGGAACAGTAGTCAACCAATCACGTTAAATTATCATGATCTCAATGCTGACCAAAATAATCACGATTTTTGCCATAATTGAGCAGCCCTAGTGATATGGATAAAAATGATGGTATATGGAATTTTATATAACAAAACACCAAAACAAAAATCTATTTAAACGCTGTAGGAGGGATCAAACATCCGGACAGGAAAATCTGTTTTTTGCTAATCCAGCAGGTTAAATACCCGCTTAATCAACTTAATCACATTGATGACCAAACATTTAAAAATCAAGTTTTGCCATAAAGAAATCCATCTAATGGATTTGCAACATTCTCTAAAATGGTCCAGAAAATTCACTCATTGGTTTTCCAGTATATTTTGTCATATCGTCCAACCTGACTCTCTAAAATTCTGTCCAACTTCCCACCAAGACCTAGAAATTAAGTTATTTTAAATATATCTTAAACTGGTGTAGCAACATTTTATTACATGAAAATTTTATGAGCATCTCATTAGGAGACGAAAAACAAACTGAGCTACAGGCCATATACATTACGAGAGCAAATGACCCACCCTGTTGAAGGTTCACTGATATCAGACTACCTTTATAAGGACGGCTAATTATACTCACACATGTTCTGCTACCTTATTAGCCACATAGTATATATCCTATCTATGTTAACCACATAAGGCTCCAAGAGAAACACGTCTCCAATTACCTGCGTGCAACCATTATCAGTTCATCATAAAACTGAAACCTTTTGCTGGCTGCCTCAGACGACATGCCAGCTCCATTCTATTCATACCTGACCATGACACGTTACATAACAGCTCCAGGTGCCGAATGGAGGAGCTGCTAGCCGCCGCCGCTTCCTGACCACTGATGGCCGTCTCACATTCTCTGCATGAAAGTCTACACTTGTGCCAGGCCGGTGGAGGACGTGGAAAAGCTTATTGGACTAATAACAGTGGAAACACTAATAAACCAGAAGCTGCAGAAACGAGTCTATAAAATGTCTGCGAATGGTGAAAAATGTCCATCATGAGTTCTCGTCTTGTTTTGTTCAAAAAACTAAAGATATTCAATTTATGACAATATGAAAAGCAGAGAATCTAAAGCTTTGAGCTGTTGTCACTTTTGTTTAATCGCTTTTCTAAATTGATGCCAATAATTTTGTATGTTTTAGCTCTATATATCTAAATCCAACATATGAAGTATTCTGTGCTCACTTTCTAACAAGATGGCCAATCTCTCATGTCACAAACAACCACACACCCATTTATAGGTTTGGAAAGCTAAAGTCTGCTGAACGCTACATCGCTTATGGATCAAAATTTCAATTTGAAAAAGTGCTTTTATGAAAGTGCAAGAGTTGAAATTTCAATTATAATTTACATAATTGCAAATGTCTTCACAAGCTGTAACAAGTGAAGGTTTAAGCTGTTATTTCCTCAAGTGGTCCCTATTTGTATATGTGCAGATTTCAAGGCTACATTCACAATCATTCAGGAGAAAATAAGCAGAATAACTGACGGGGCCAAAGAGCCAACAGGACATTGTAACAGTACATATTTATGATTAGAGCTTCAATAATCAGATTAGATGACACTAAGTGAACTGAAATCAGGTTTGAGTTTCTCATGTGACTCTGAAATTGAGCTCGCGACTGCACAGAAGCAAAGTTCATCAGGAGAGGAAAAACAGGTCTGATGAAGGGCAGCAGCTTATTATCACTAATGCACGTTCTAAAATTGAACGTTTCCTTAATGCGGTTCTGTATTAAAAACACTGAGCTGGAGGCGGGACGTCGTGTCGTGCAGCCTGTGCATCAAACCCAAGTCGTGCAGGCTGTTTTTCTCGCCGGTATGCGATGCAGCTATACGTCATTCATTTAGGCTGCCAGCCCCTTTAGTGGCCTGTAGAGAGAAGATGGCTCTAATCACCGGCTGCAACACAGGAAAAACATCCCGCAGCAGCCCTTCCTGACACGAAGCCTCGTCCGAGATGCAGGCGCGGCTGCAGCTCCTCCACACATGCACCGGCCTCTACACCTTCTGCATCACCGTGAATGCGGTGCAAACGCAAACCGCCTCCTTTTTGCTCAGATGACCTAGATGTGTTATGTGCAAATGGGATCATGAGCAGGAATCCCCCCGTGGTGTGAAGTGAACCGACTCGGAGGGGACTGACCGGCTGCAGCCGAGCACACAGAGCGTCGTATTAACCGAGGGGAAAAAAATAATACACATGCAACAAAAAAGCTATTGTAGAGGGATAAAGCTTTGGTCTAAATATAGATGTCGTGTCTCCTTATGGCCGCGTGCATAAACACACGCGCGCGCACACACAGACACACAGGATGGGGGAAACCCTGCAGTGCAATGCTAAAGGCTGATGATCACTATTAGAAATGCATTTATAGTTCAATGCTGCAGAAAAACTGCCGTGCACAAATATTAGTTTACAACATAAATAACCAGCATCTTCCTCAAGTAACATCAACCTCCATTACTGAGGAGGTTGGCAATCGATTAAATATGAAAAAAATAAGCAACAGAGTGATGATTAAATCAACTTTGCAACAACAGTGAGACATTTTTTTTTCGACATGTGGACAAATCCCCCCATCATTACGCACCACAGAGTGATATCTCGGTGAGTCTTCCTGCAAAGAAACAGAACAAAAAGTACAATTGTAGCCATAACTGTTCAGCAAATCTCACTGTTTCGCTGAGGTGACTAGAAAAGTAAAACAAATTAGCAGATTAGCGAAGCTCTGAGGCGAGAAAAGCTAGTGTTGATTATCAATGTAGCAAGAATCCCAATCCAAGATAAGAAATACTTAGAGAGAAGAGCAAAAACTAGCCAGCTTACTGGTGGCTAACGCTAGCTGAGCCGCTAACGTTAGTTCAGCTAAATCGCCAGCTAGCAAAATAACATCCTGGAAAAAAGCGATAAAGTGGCCATACTCACGTCACTATCGACTTCGATGTCATCGTTATCGCTCATTCTTCGATAAAATGGTCTAGTTTAAAGGGACGCGGGGCTAAAAAAACAACATGAAGCAGTTTAGCACCGAGCGGCGCTCCGACAGACGGACTCGGCTAAATGTTCACGATCTGTTTGGACAGAACCGAGTGGACTCGACCGTCTCCACGTGACTCCACCGCACACAAACTGCTACCGCCGCGCAGCACGCATGCGCATTAACCCGGGGACTTATGGGCGCTGTAGTTACTCTTGCGATATTTTCGAGTTAATTTTTTTAAAAGGCGAAATTATTTAAGGATTTTCAATGTAGGAAGATTTAAAAACATATGTTTTACGAGTGATGAGCTTCGTAGACATTATTAAGTTGCGTTAAAGGTATTAAAATAGGAAGCGATATTTATTCGTAAACTACAATGTCCAGGAGTCGTTTAGCTTGCTTGCAACGTCACAGCAGCTTTTCCCTTCAAAAGCACTATGGGAATTGTAGTTGGGGTCGTATTTGCATGTCAGAGGAGCCAAACAGGGCCATGGCTGAGACACGTGGATTTTAAGAACACAGTCAAGAAACACACACACACACACACACACACACACACACACACACACTCAGGTCCCCTTACAACCAAATATTCCCTAATCATGTGGTTCCCTCCTTTAATCAGGTTAAATGGAGCTTTATTTACTGATATTTCCTTTTCTTTCCTTCTTTGTTTATAAGTTTCTTTTTTAAATCTTAGTCTAAATCAGTAAAACTGTGCTGCTATAATAATATAGTGTCAAGTCAAATGATTAAGTTCAACAGAAGACAGAATGATTTGCAAATCTTTTGAGAATCTATTAATTGTTTAAGTAATTATATTAGGAAAATGGCAAAAATTCATTAGTTCCAGCCACTAAAATGTGAATATTTTGTGTTTTCCTTGATCTTCTATGGCAGTTAACTAAACATCGTTGGATAAATCACAATATCTATTTTTATTTTTTATTTTTATTTATTTATTTATTTATTTTTTTTTGGGGGGGGGGTATCTATTAATGGTTCTTCTCTGATATACAGCCATTATGATGCAGAGCTTACATTTTCTACAACACATACCTTTAAGATGATTTTATATAGCTTTATATATAATGGAGGGGAAAACGTGTTATGCAGTGTGGGGGCTGGTCCCGGGACAAATTGCAAATAATCTCCTCGGGTGCTTCCTTTTTCACAAAATTGTGCTGTAGATAAGGAGCTTACACTGTGGATTATATTGCGCTGCGACAGTGGGTCAGTAAATGTGTAAAAACAAGCTGGGAGCAGCCTCATCCTTTCCCCCAGCGGGTCAAGAGGCCACAGCAGCTGTGGGCGACACCCTGCCCTCCATCCAATTCCAGGCTTTAGACCTGTACTGACCTTGATCCTACCATCGTTCACTCCACCTTCTAGCCTCTCTGCTTCATCTCTCTTACCTCTGTATCTACTCCTCCTTACCCCCATCTACCATTTTACAGAATTACACAGCATGTCCCGCAGCAGCAGAGCCAAACAGGGTCACCCAGGAATATGGTGTGCAACAGTATAGCCCATGTAAAGGATGACAACACAATAAGGCCAGGCTTTAATAATGCATCCGCCGCAGTGAAGCCTCTCTGTCTTCGTGGATGACGGCGAGAGAGCATCCAGCTATATTTGTGCACTACAGACGCATTTAAATCACCTCCAGGGACGGGTAATGTAACAGAAAAAATATGATAATGAGCTGGAGCTCGCAGAAAACGAGATTTTTCTCATCTGCCTTCTCGCCACACCCTTAATGTTACTCCCCCCCTGCGGGCCTGAGCTGACTTATGAAGTGTTTTAGCACCATTTCAGCCCATAATATCTCAGGCTGCAGGGCGCTCAGACATTGATTAGCTGTGACTGAGGCTGGAGGAGGGAAAAGTAGTAAAAATTCAGGTATGTGAAGGACCGGGCTGTAATTATAGCTGGAGAGGCTGATCAGCAGAGCCTCCCTCCCCTCCCCCTATGTCCTTACAGGGCCGGCCTGTTAAACCATTAAAATGCCCTCCTTTTGTCCCCTTCCAGCATATTGCAGACTACACTGGAAGGGCCCCAGTATGCAGTCACCATAAGAGATTTTTTTTTTGTTCTTGCCATTGTTGTCAGTGCATGACTTATGAAAGGGAGAGGAGGGGGGGTGCACTGTCAGATATACCATCAGATTAAAGGGAGAGTGCTTTCTCTATCTCCATATAAAGTGCTCTGAATGAGCATAATGTGGTTTCAAATGCAGTTAATGCAGTTTTGTCAAATAAATGGGCAATGCTATATAAATATTTACAGTAGTACAGTATGTTGTCAATAAATAAAGGTTTTTAAAGGACTTGTCCTATTTATATTTGTATGATCTTAACATACAAATATATACAAATATATATGATCTGAGGAAATGGCCACTGAAAATAGTCACTGTTTGACACTATTAATTGATACTAGACCCTTTATTTAAAAATGCAGCAATGGTCAAAAATAATTGACAATGATAAATGCATGCATTTCCTTTAAAGCTCAATATTAAAAGGACTGGATCATAAGATGTTGGAATTCTGTGTTGTGGCTTTGAAGAACCACGTCCTTCAAAAATAGCACTGATGACGTGTTAGTGCAACAGTGTTGGACTTGTTTACTCCAATTAATCTTCATTCCATTGTTGCAATGGAGGATGACAAACTCAGAGTTTATTGTCTCACTGGGGTGGAGACTTATTTACATATTTATCTTCATGACTCATCGTGATTATTCACCAACAAGTCAATCAGAATGCAGTCGGTGTAGTTTTTCCACCACAGGTTCCTTTGAGAGATAAACTGTTCGTGGTGTTGACTTTTTTTTTTTTTTAGCAGATGTCAGTCGCTGGTCCACCGCCCTCACTCCCTCACAACGCTCTCTCCTGACTCCTACATCCTGTCTCATCCCATGGAGGTGCACTCTTTCCCAAACCCTACAGCCATATCAGTGCTCAGCTTTCTATCTATGGCTCCAAAAGGTCATGTTTCCCTTCAGCGACACCACCCATCAAGTTCCATTTGTCATAGTCAATGTTTAGTTTCTTTTCTTGGGAGGTTTGCTCAACCACCTGGACGTGCAGATGCTGGATGTTTGTGTCTTCTAGCAAACCTACTGAGACTTTCCTGCTGCCTTGCTAAGCACTCTTTTAACCCTTCTCTTGCATTTCGGGTCAAATGTGACCAAGTGACTTTGTTTTTAATCATAACTATTGTGTTTTTCATCCAATTGCCTCAAGACCTTATGTTATCCTCCACACTAGGCCTCTGAACATATACAATTAATGATCACCACTTACATTGAATTTTGAGTGATTTATTCAACAGTGTACCTCCTATGATATTTCGGGTCAAAAGTGACCGCCATAAGAAATGAATGGGTATGAGTATATTATGCTCATCCTGCAGATGGAAAACATCTACACACTGACCAAACACTGGCTTGCCTGTATCAAATCTATACATCCCATACATCATTGGAACGGGAAGAATCTCAGCTACAACACTAACTAAAGCATTTCCATCTCCAGTAAACACACCCTACATGGCAAGTGTTTTTATAGTATACAGTAATGCATAGCAAACGCTATCTTTGAACTTACTCCAAAATGAGAACATGAAATTCACCCCTGGTGTCATTCTGTCTGACACCCCTTGATTCTACTTGCTTGACTGTTCAAATGAGGTGTCAACCATCAAAATTGGATAAGGGGTTCCAGAGTTATCACCTTGCAAAACACACCGGTCACTTTTGACCGGAAATGTCATGGAAGGGGGGGTATGACAAATGCAAGAGGAGGGTTAAGGATGTACAGGATTTGGCCTATTGCAGCTCATACTGTTTGTTGTGATAATCAATATATTAAAGAGCCTTGTACCAATTTATAACCCTGTTTTGAGTTTAGTTTCCTCCTCAAATTAGCTGAGCTGCTCCACAGTCTTTTCATACACATAAAAATACTTCTGGCAAGGGATCACTAATTTAATGGATTTACCTTCATCATCATAACTATGTCCCATAACTATGTCGAATGCATTAAGCAGGAGCTTCTCTGGGCCCTGGCACAGAGCTCCATGCATGAGGAGCTTCTTCTGCTGAGGGGTTTGCAGCCTTGTCAGCAGCAGCAGAATCGCCCGGCAAATGAAAGCTATCAGGAATCTTGGCATGAGCTTTAGAGCAACAATCTGTGAACTGCACATAATTTGCGATCATGTGCAGAGTTTGTACTTGGCAAAAGCTAATCTGCTCGCTGGCCAGAATGCTGTCGCCAACAAGCCTGACGATAACATCACAAGTTCACTTCGCAGTAAAGCAACACTGCAGATTCCTAATGAGCAAGTCGAAATGGCGAATGGCCACTTTGAGCGCACGATCTCTGAACAAAAAGTGGAGGAACTGTCTGTAAATAGTAACACAAAAACTAATTCATAAGCCTTTCTGTTGATTAGACACTGGCAAAAGCAAAATTGCTGCACGTTTTCTCAGTTTTTTAATGTTAAATAAAATGAAAACTGCAGCTTCTTCGAGCCACGAGCAGGTCTTCAGATTTTGATATTAATATATTTGACTAAGAAACAACGTTTGATGTTCTTCTTTTTTTTTTAAAAAAAAAAAAAGAAACTGTTGCAGTTTAAATTGCAGCTGATGAAGACAAACAACATGAGTTACACTGTCACGGGACAAAGATGATCTCTGTGACTCATTGTGGTCATTAGTAGAACAAGTGAAACAGAGAGCTTTGGGGGAAGTTCATTAATGTCAACACTTTAAAAATATCTCACTTTAAATGTGTTGGATGAATTCATCCAAAACACACAGTGAAACACATTAACTATTGGGTGACAATGTTAAAAAGAAACATGGCTACAGAGCAACACTGTGTCCTTGATTCACAGATGGAAGATTTATTTAAATCAATGTCAAACAGAACTGGGTCTTAAATAACACAAAACAGATGTATATGTCCAATAATATGTATCATTGTGCTTTTTCACTTCACTTCCAGTTAAATCAGATTGGTGGAGTTCTTCTGCTCTCAGGTCTCTCAGGTGTCTCCCAGGCTGCAGACATCAGCTGTGCACTAGATGGCACCATCTCTGTACAACCAGAAGCCTTCATGTGTCATTTGTGACTGCTGAAAAAAGAAGAGTGACAGCACACAAGAAGTAGGTTTATGTTTCAGAGAGAAGAGGAGAGAAGAGTAGAGGAAGCTCTGGCCCAACAGGTAACACAATATACCAAATATCACTCCGTCAGTTTTACACTTCAAGCAGGGATGAGTGTTTGTTTCTGGAGAATCCACTTGGGGGATTTTTCTTCTATTTTGTGCAAACAGACCTCCAACAATAGATGTGCAATTCTCACCTTCAGAACAGTCTGTGATTCTTTTTTTTTTCTGGGTGTAAAATAGACATGAGAAAAATCCTGTGAAGGTAATTTGCCTGCACGCAGCATGAGAGCATGCCGGCAGGGAGGATGTGGTTGTCAACTCTGGAGAAGCACAGAGGAGAGAGAGGCTCGAAAAAGGCAAAATCCTGTTTGTGTTTTTCTTCCTTCAGTTTAACAGATTTGCCAGATTTAAGTTTAGATTTTGATGTACGCTTTCAGTCAAAGGTTTCTGGTGCACAAACAGATAATGACTGATAACATAATAAGGGACAGTTGTAAAAATATGTCGTCATGAGAGAGGGTTTAATTGCTGACAGATACTGTCCATTATAAAATACTTATATCTGTGTAGAGATACATAGAGTGTGTATATGCAAACCATTTATTGAACATTTGTACTCTGCTTATAAACGATAATCAAGGGGACTTAAAGTAAAGTTTTTTCTGCATGTTGATGCAAGTTTTACCTGCATAAAGACATACATTGTGGTAAAAGGGATCAAATCCATTTCTTATAATGTGAAAAGTCAGAAATATTTATTAAGTTATATTGCTCTCTTTTTCCGTTTTGAGGTGTTTTTATTCATCTTAATTATCTTGATATTTCACCAACAGTTTGTAAATACAGGATGTGTGAATAGTTTTAACAGTCAGTGTAAAAACATGAATGTCTAATAGAGGTAGACTGTTTCAAACTGCACAGCAACACGACATAGGTTACGAGGTTAAAGGTTCTCAGGATCATATAATGTGAACTATGAACTGAAAGATTGTGCTGATTAAGACAGGAGCCCTCTGTCTTTTCAGAACAATGTAGAAAGGTCAGATAAGAAAGCGCCTGATTTCAGCTTTGTGACAACAAGTTTTTCAACTAATCCACGAGGGTTTTCAAGTTTATTTATCTGAAGTAGTTGGAGAATTTTCTCAACCCATAAAGTTTATCAGAAACTTTCAAATTCAAAATCACCAAATCTGCAGAGACGCGGATTTCACTGGAGAAAATTGGGATGAAAAAATGTAATCTGTAAAGTAACTAGTAACTAAAGCAGTAAGACCAATGTAGTGGAGTAGAAAGTACAATATTTGTAATGGAGTAGGAGAAGAAAGTTGCATAAAAGGGAAATATTCAAGTAAAAAAAAAGTACTGTGAAAAACCGAGTAAATGTACTTAGTTACATTCGACCACTGCAGGTAAAATAACATGCAGAACATACATATAATTTTCTTATATCTGTCTCTGTCATCATGCCTGTTTGTGTTTTAAGATTACGTCTCATGGAAAGCACCGTGGACTCCACGGCGGATCCGTTCTCCGACCTGGATCTGTGGCAGGATGAGGACCTCTTGTTCAGCACAATGGCTACAAACGCCAGCTCTGTTTACACGGATGTGATGCCGCCACTAATGGACAAAACCGTCACCGTGCTTTTGATAGTCGTCATCATGATCACCATGGTTTCGCTGGGATGCACCATGGAGGCGTCCAAGATCAAGGTGACCTCAGGTGACATCCATCCCAGTGCTTTATCTGTGTTTACAAAGCTCTTTAATGATATTAAAATTTCAGGACTAACGCATCTTTTTCCATCTGTGCAGCATCACATATTTAAACCAAAGGGCCTGGTGATAGCAGTGGTGGCCCAGTATGGCATCATGCCCCTCACAGCCTTTTCCTTGGCTAAGGTTGGTATTGCTGTTAAGTTATGCTTGGTAAGAAAATACAGTTTAATTGACTGTATAGGAAGCATGTGAGGCCTCACGCAGTCTAAAATCATACTGAATGTATTTGTACTGACAGTGACATCATGTCATGCTGTAGGCCTTCCAGCTGTCTGAAATCATGGCTGTGGTGGTTCTGACCTGCGGCTGCTGTCCTGGAGGAGTGGCCTCCAACATCCTGACCCTGGCTCTGCAGGGAGACATGAACCTCAGGTAACAAACTCAAACTGCATTCTTTTGAGCAGCAGTGACAAAAGAGAGATTGTATTTTGACAGTTTATGGATGAAGACGAGTTGCTAAATAAAGTGGATGGATGTGGTTTAACAATAGCCAGTTAGTCTGTGGACAGATTGGTGTGTGTGAGATGAAGCTGGTTGTCAGCAGTCATCTACTCTTCCTACTGAGGCACAGGCACTTTAAAGGCTTTTCTTCCATGTTGGCTTAAAATCAAAAATCACTCTTGACCTTGAAAACAGAGAAAAACAATCTGAACATTTAGCATCTGCTCTTCTCCACTAAATGATCAGATTGTTTACCAGACAATAAAACTGTTTTCCAGATACCTCATTACAAACCAAATGTGACCCAATGTTGGTCCTAAACAAAAGGGTCAGCAAAATAAGAAGCAGTCACACAAACAGTCATATCATATTTCTTGATCTAACCACTAGTTACTATTAGATCTATCACTGGTTCAGTCTGCTGTTGCCATTCATGTGTCCTGCTGCTGCTGGGATCCACATTCATTCTGTTTAAGAAGAAACTCTGGACCAGTAGCACCAGCCAGAAAAGTATCTGTGCACCAGGCTGGATGAGGAGGTCACCCCCTGTGTTTCCCCTCAGTATGGTGATGACTTGCAGCTCCACCTTGCTGGCTCTGGGCATGATGCCTCTGCTGCTCTACCTCTACTGCCAGGGCTTCCCTCAGCTGCAGAAGTACATTCCCTACACCGACATCGTCATCTCGCTCTTCTCCATCCTCATCCCGTGCGGCCTCGGCCTCCTCATGAACCACTACAGGCCGCGGTGCGCCAAGATCTTCCAGAAGGTGAGTGATTAACACAGCAGGGTCAGAGGGTCAGAGAAGAGAGCAGAGCTGGAGAAAGAACAGAAAATTAACAGGCAACAATTTTGATGATTTATTATTATTTTTCAAGTCCAAAAACTTTCAGGTTCCAGCTCATCAAATGCAATGATATGCTGAATTTTCTCAGTTATACATTATAGTAAGTATCTTTAGATTTGGGGCCTTTTGTCAAACAAAACAAGAGAATTTAAGACATTGACTTAAACAAATCAAATAATATTAAGAAATGAAACAGCTGGAACTTTTTTTAAATTTACTATTTTCATTTACAAATTAATGCATTTAGTTCTTTGGTCAAAATTAACTACAGTGTTCAAGCTCATGGTTATAAATGAACAATCACAGTCAATCAATCAGAGCTCTTTGTCATAGGCAATGTTTGAGAATAAGATAATAGAAACCAAATAAATTCGACAGAAGCTACAGTCTTAATTATGTTTGTCCTCTGTTCCCAGGTAGGCTTCGCTGTAATGATGATCGCAGGTGTGGTGGTTGTCGGCCTCACTGTCGCTGGAGTCGGGGGCACCATCCTGACGGTGCTGGCTCCGCCCCTCGTGGCCATCGCCGCCATCATGCCCTTCATAGGCTACACCTTCGGATACGTCATCTCCGCGCTCTTCAATCTCAACCAATCGTAAGTCAGGCGAGGCATTTGGTTGGATTCCAGCTCTGACTGACATTACGACAGGTTGTATTACAATTCTACAATTTCATGTCCAAAGCGACGTACATCTGAGAGTAAATACAACACAATCAAGGATCTAGTCAGGAGAAAACAACCTGGATAAGTGCCAAAAAATCAAGGTTCAAGTTAGACAGGGCCTGCCTACAGGCAGTGAGGGAGACATGCATTGCAACATACAATTAGACTTTTTTTTTTTTTTTTTTTTGCGTTTGTTTGTGTTTATTTTATAGGAGTTTATCAAGTGCCAAGTTGTTCAGTGAAGAGCAGGGTCTTTAGTCTTTTCTTATAGACTGAGAGTGACTCTGCAGATCGAACAGAGTTTGGTAACTCGTTCCACCACCGGGGAACCACAGAGTAGAAGAGTCTAGCTATTGACCTCGGGCCCTTTTGAGGTGGTCGTATCAGGCGCCTTTCAGAGACGGAGTGTAGACCTGAATCAGGGTGTTCAGGTAGGAGGGAGATGTTTTGGTTGTGGTTTTGTAGGCAAGTGTAAGAGCTTTGAATTTGATGCGGGCAGCAACTGGAAGCCAGTGGAGCGATCTGAACAGTGACATGTGCTGTTTTTGGCTGGTTGAAAACCAGACGTGCTGCTGCATTCTGGATCATCTGCAGAGGTTTGACCGTGCAGTAAGGAGTGCCAGGCCTGCCAGTACGGAGTTGCAATAGTCGATGCGTGATATTACTGCAGCCTGTACCAGGACTTGTGCTGCATGTTCAGACAGGAAGGGTCTAATCTTCCTGATGTTGTACAGAGCGAATCGACATGATCGAGCAACAGTGGCCACATGAGCCTTGAAAGTTAGTTGGTCATCAATCATGACACCCAAGTTGGGCTGATTCAAGCTGGATGTTGATTTCTTGTTGTATAGAGGGACTGGCTGGGATGACAAGGAGCTCAGTGTTAGAGAGGTTGAGTTGAAGGTGGCGTCTTTTCATCCATGCCAAGATATCTGCAAGGCATGATGAGATCCGGGCAGAGACCGTGTGGTCGTCTGGGGGGGGGGGACGACAGGAAAAGCTGGGTATCATCAACCCAGCTGTATTAGTCACATCAGGGAACAAAGAGTCATGAGCTTTCCTTCATGTAGCAGTGTGTGTCCTCGTCCTCAGGGAGCGGAGGACCGTCGCGATGGAAACAGGCTGTCAGAACATCCAGCTGTGCTCCACCATTCTGAAGATGGCCTTTCCCCAGGCCATGATCGGCCCTCTGTTTCTCTTCCCCATGGTCTACATCACCTTCCAGATGATGGAGGCGACGGTGCTCGTCGTGCTGTTCAGGTGCCACCAAAGGTTCACACGCAAAGAGAAAGGTAAGGAACCAGGGTTTGAAAGAAAATACAGACCAGACAAAGACTAGTAGTGTAGAAAGTACAGTTGAGGCTTTGCAGGCATTTGATCATTAACCATTAAGAGTACTAAGAATCATGACATCTAGTTACTAAAATGTATGTTTATACTGTGGAATACTTGATCTGGATTCTGTTCTATTAACAGAAAGCATCATTTCATAACATGGTTTGTAATCTTGCTCTGCCAACCCACCTGTCTGTCTGACCTACAGAAACATACAAGGCAGCAAACACTGAAGAAAAGTTGGAAGAGCGCCCTGAGGAGGCTGCGTGACAGATCGGACCTTAAACGCCACCCACTTTGTTTTTACCAGCGTGAACTCTTGTTGACCAGAGACCAGGCCTGCAGCTCACTGAGAGCTCCTGCATTACTTGAAACGAATGGAAAAGATGTACAAAATAACTACTGAACTCATTTAGTTAAAACTGTTTTATTGTTTAAGTCTACTCTTCCTACACCATACAAACGTCCATCATAGTTTTCCACTGAAAATAAAATCCTTATGTACAAAAAAACGTTGCATTTTCCAAACTCTTCTTGTCTACACTTTCATTTGAACCACAGTAACATCAGTCACAGTACCAACAAGTATTCTTGGAATTATTTTACACATTAATGTAAAACAGAAAGTCTGCAATGCTGTACACAAAAACCTACACTGAAAAAAAAAACAGAACAATTCTAGAATAAACTGCATTCTGGAAGCAACACCATTCCAAGTGTTGAAATGAAAGTGTTGACATTATCCTCGAAGGAGTATTACCTCTCCCGACTGCAAGAAAATGTAAGATCCATGAAAGTAACAGTTAATTTACTGTACAGCCGTTTACCTGCTGCAGCAATGTGCATAACTGTACAGTGTCCTTAATACTGAAGCTGCCGACGCCAGTTATGATGGTGGGTTGTATTTTGAGCTTTGAGCACAAATTAAAATATTTCCAATAAGAGTCCAAATTTGGATCAAACAAAAGCACATGCAAGCATTCTAAGTTATAGATATCACATACACCAGCTGTGGAAGGTACAGTAGGTCAGAAAGGGGGGGGGGAGGAGCAATAAGGACAAAAATGTAAAAAGGGATTCAAAAATTCTCCCACTGACGAGCAAAAACAAGCAAAAGTATTGCAAAGAAGTAAAGAAAGTGGTCACACGACTTATCAAAAGCATCCTGCGGAAAAATACAGATTCCCTCTTCAAAGTTTTGCAGAGTGTAGAGATTACCAGCTTCACAAAGCCCAGCGACAGAGAGACTTGATTTGGGCCTTTTGGTGACTCTGTGAGAAGAAACAATGGACCAGTCCTGGACCTGCAGCCTAGCTGGATGATGAATTCAGAGGTGAGGAATCACTGGGTGAAAACATACACATGGGTCCAAACTGGGTGGGGTCATGGGGGGGGGGACGACACAAACAGCACTACTGTGTAACAAGTGTCTTCTCTTTGAGTCAATTTAAAAATGCCCTATTATGACAATGAAATATTTGATGTCATGGCTCCTGTCTGACAAATGCATCTGTGTTTTGAATGTGAAAAAGCGTAATGACAACATTCCGGACAGGACAAACCAAACGTTACCAGAGGAAAGCTCTTGTCTCGGCTTTCAGAAGGGGTCGTGGGAGCTCCAGTGTGCCAACTCATCCAAGCTGATTCTACGGCTGAAACAAGTTGTTCCTACTGATGACTGGTTAAATTGCAACGCAGCTGTTAGCGCTGGCTGTCAGTAGAAGGGGAGCGAGAGCGGGAACGGGAGCGGGATCGAGAGCGGGAGCGGGAGACGGAGGCTCTCTGAGCCGGCAGGGGGGAGGGCGGGGTGGCGGACTTGCTCGTCTTGGACGATCGTTTGGCGGGCTCCTTTGATTTGGGGGTTGGGGAGGAAGTACCGCCGGCAGGGGAGCCACTACGGGAGCGGGAGCGGTTGTGGGCCTTGGCGGGGCTGCGGGAGCGTCTGGGGGAGCGGGATGGAGAGCGACCGCGAGAACGGGACCGTGAGCGAGAGGAGCTCTCAGACCGGGAACGACTTCTCGACCTGGGAAAGAGAAAAAGAAAGAACAACCGGAGTCATTCAAATTGTTCCTAATCTGGTTTCTCGTGCTGCTGTAACATGTGAATTTCACTCCCAGAATCAATGAAGTCTTGTCTCGTCTCTGCTCATCCTTGTTATTCCCTATTTGTAATTTCATTTAACTGTTAACAGGGTGCTCCAGTAAAAGAGTGAATATGCTCAGCCAACCTACCCTGTGTGTATAAATGAAATAACTGTGGTGAAGGGGTTAAATGAGTGCTCTTCTGAAAAGTGTCTGAGTGGCACAGTTATCAAAAAATCAATACAGTTTTACACGTTTTACATTCTACATATGCTTTCCATCAGCGCAGATACGACTGAATGAGACATCCTAAATTTATATATTGTCATTGCCCAAGTAATATATGTTTTTGGATATGATACATCTTTAACCTTATCCAAACTAACAAGGCCATTGTTCATCACCTCAGTTCTCTAAATGGGGTGGAACATGAACATAAGATAAGATAAGATAAGCCTTTATTCATCCCACAGTGGGGAAATTCACGACATGTTCTTATTGTGAATAAAAGTTAAACACAAGGCCATCATCTCTGCAAAGTCAATCATGGGTGTAAATGTATCAGCCACAATCAGCTGACTTCTTCAATATGTATGCATCTATTGTTTCTTCACTGAATGGAGCTTCCAGCAGACAACTCACCTCTTCTTAGCTGCTTCAATGAGCTTGATTTTCCTGCCATTCATTTCCTTTCCAGACAGTTTCTCAAGGGCGTTTTTCAGATCACTGTAAGAGGCAAACTCAACAACCCTGTAAAAACAATATGAGGCAATATTAGTCACAATGTTAGATAAGCTGTTTTGTCATAAATTGAAAGGCAATTTTCCTCAAGCAGCAAATGTAAGCTTGGTATGGCGCATACACGACTCACACTGTGATATTCATGAGCCAGTTAATGCTGACAGAGATAATGCTCTTACCCTTCGTTGACCTTGGGGCGATGTGCGTCTGCAAATGTCACCTCTCCAGCTTGTCTCATGAAATCTTTCAGATCCTACACATGTAAACGTCAGTCAACTTATGGAGAGGCTCAGGACACAAGCACAGCCTGAGACATAAAACAGGACTGATTTACCCAAAAAGAGAGATGGTTAGATTGTCTGAGAGGACTACACAGGCTACGGCAGATAAGGAGGAGGAATCCAAGAACCTCAGGGACTGTTTCAGCAGCCGTACAACAAGTTAAATTTACAAAAAATACAAAAGCTTGGAAAACATGTTTAATGTGTGCCAATTTAGAGATCGACCAATTCAAAGTGTTATCATTAGACAGGCTGAGTATTTGCACCAGTGTTGAGATTCTTGGAC
The DNA here is from genome assembly GCA_037975185.1 of Centropyge bicolor. Classification (NCBI taxonomy): domain Eukaryota; kingdom Metazoa; phylum Chordata; class Actinopteri; family Pomacanthidae; genus Centropyge; species Centropyge bicolor. Next base: position 12,845,713 of record JBBMOC010000006.1, read on the forward strand.
CCACTATTAATTACAACTAAAGAGACATGAACACCATCTGCATGAACTGAACTGCAGTGGCGCCGCCTAGGCAGCGTTTGGCACTAAGAGCCCCATTTTCCCTGGCAAGGAGGGCACAGGGCTCCGCGCCTGGACCGCCCCTGTCTCGGCACCCCGCCTCAGTAAAGAGAGTGAACAGGGTGGAAGAGAGGAAACTACTACCTGAGAGCGAAACCCTTTGGGGGTGGGCCGCAGGCTCTCCGAGCCCACCATAACCTCGGGATTACAGCAGATTTTATCCATGGGCACCTGGCAGGAATTCACACTCTCTCGCTCGCGATGTGCGGGAACACCAGAGGGGGAGGGGAGGGGGGGATATCGATCGATCGAAGCCCCTCAAATTAACGAACCATCGATCAATACGCCACCACCATCACCATCGACTCTCGCTCTTTCCTCTCCTTTCTCTCTGCCAACTCTCTGTTTCCTCTCTCTCGCTCTCAGCCTCACATCAGGCGCCCCCCTGCCTTCGACAGGGGGTGTTGCGAGCGAAGGAGCCGCCAGCGCCTCTAGTGTGGAGCGAGCGCTCACAAGACCAGCAGGCATCAACTAGGAGTAGGACAGACTGGCTGACACCACAGGCTCAACCCAGACAGAAGGACCCAGAAGGGGTTAACTCCACCATAAGCGAGCTCTTCCACATGACACAACAGTCAGGCTGGCAAATAAAGGGGTGAAGAATTGGTTAAAATTTGAAAAAATGAACAAATTAAGTGTTTTGTTGTTGTTACTGCTGTTTGCCTCATTACTTAACTGCATAATATGCAGACTCATAGGAGCCTTTAAAATAACAATTTGGATCTCATTACAACAAAATAGTTTGTCGATAAAAATATATTAGCAAATGATTTGAATGCAGAGTTTCTATGTTTTTAGCAGCATGAAAATTCTACAATTGTATGTGTACATTGCTGGAGGCAGATTGTTTGAGATGCTAACATCTGTGTTGTTGCAGCTTCTAAAGGCTTGCTGTGCATTAAAAAAACATGTGGCAATACTAACCTGCCAGCTGACACGAGAGGACAAATTCTCCACAATCAGGCGGTTCTCAGTGCGCATCGGAGGAGGGTTTCGACTGAAAACAAAAGGAAAACTCAATCAGCTGAACAATAACACTGTGGGGCTGATCTACAGACTGTGGCAAACAGCTTAAGAGCTTTCATTAACTACTTGTCAATAGCAAGGCTGATTCATGTCAAGGATCTTTAAAATGTAGCAAGCACAGGGCTTGTGTTGCATTTTAACTAAGCCGCTGAACATTTCCAGTCTGTAGGTCATTCATTACATCCTAATTTAGAAAAGACGAAGGATCATGGACAAACACAGTAGCTTTTATAAACATGAACTGCAATAAATCATTGACAGCAGTTTACAGAATGTACTGAGCTATTCATTTACATGTGTTCCTTCTAAATTTACATGACATCAAGTAAAACTTATGTGCCATCAAAAAACAGGTTAAGTGTGGTTACCAATACTGTGCGTGGTGCGACAACTGTACCTCCGACTGCTTTGGGAGCCTCGGCCATAACGATCAGAGAAACGTCCTCCACCACCGCCGGCTCCTCTGCCACGGCCGCCTCGCAGACGTACACGAGCGTGCTCGATGGTCACCCTGACATTAGAGAAAAAGAGCAAATTTAACTGACCTACTCTTTACCAATCTATGTCCATTTCACACCAGTAATTTTACTTTTGCTTGAGTAAAATATGATACATCTTGTAAGACATATTATATACAATCTAAGTGAATATGAAAAGGATTTGTGAAGGTGAAAATGCTATATATAGTCAAAAATTTAATCATTTATATATTGACACTGTTTGGATATTTGAATGTCATCTAAAGTCTTTCTTCCCTGGACTGGACAACAGTTAATGTTGAGCCCTGAAATGGGGAAGGAAAACTCAGCATCTTCGTGTTTTTTAAGTTACAGCATATTTACCACAACAGAAAGTCCTACCTTTCATTGCACAGCTCTTTACCATCAAGCTCATAAACAGCATCCTCAGCATCTCTTGGGTCGTCAAATTCCTACAATACAAAGAACGCACAACATTTACAGTGACACTTCTTACACATGTGCCTTTTGGATCCCTTTTGTGTGTTAATCTAACATGCATGAGGAGCAACAGCACCACCTGCTTTAAATACAACATATCAAGCAGAAAATGACTGTGAGCCAATTCTATACTGGTCATGAAGTTACCCAGCAATCAGTTTTAATTCCATACAGCTGTGAGTATCCCTTCTTTTTTCTTTGAGCCACAATGTGATGCACAAAGGAAAAAGCGGAGATGCTCACAGGTGTATGAAATTAAAATTGATTGGTTGGAACAACATCCATCAACAGGTCCTTATTGTATCAAGAGTCAATAGTCAATTGTATCAATACACAAGCAGGATGCACTTGAGCTCAAATTGTGAGTGCCTGCCACAGGAAGACGTCTGATTGTATCTTTGTCATTCTATTAAGTGCAGATTGAGGGTGAAAATTGAATGTATTAATTCAATTCAATTTTGTGTCTCACCTCATGTCTATATGTAGCTGAACACAGCTCAGGTCTCAAAGCTCTTTGATAATATTGAAGATATTTTTTGAACACATTTAATTGTTTTCAGATTACAAACTGGTCCACAGACATCAAACTGGTGGTTGTGTTGTGTGGGTGTGTCATTACACTGAATACAGAACAAAATGAAGGCTAGGTTAAAAATACCATGGAGATACATGCTCAAATGAATAAAGCTCAATTAATATAAATAGCAGATTATGATGCTGTAAACTCAAGTATAAATTCCCTATATGTGACTATAGAATTGGACAGTTGATGATAAGCTTCCATGCAGGTGACTCACCACGAAGCCGAAGCCTTTCTTGAGGTCAATATCTCGGATGCGGCCGTATCCTTTGAAGAATCTCTCCACATCCTTCTCTCTGGCAGATGGGCTCAGGCGACCGATGAAAATACGACACCCACTCATCTTAATTGAAACTGCAAACAGGAAAAAATCACGTTATAGTTAACCTCAATAATTTAGACAATACAGGCCTGATGATATCAAAATCACAAATGTATTTTTAGTAGCTAGCAAACAGTCAGCTGTGGGCCCGGCTAGCTAATATTAGCAGGCCGTGTTGTTAGCTAAACTAAGCTAACCATAAATATACACGACACATAGCAAGCCGAGAACTGCATTAAGATATTATGATGCATTTTAATCGTGGTACACCTACACGTAGCGGGTCCTGGTGCTAAATCCTGGCTGGATGTCGACACTGACCGCAAACTCCAAAATCAAACAAAATGGAGCCTCAGCTGTTCAGGGAGGATTCACGGAGCGGATGTCTCATTGGTGGACGAGCCGGCTCTTTGAACTGGCTCCTTTAGTGTGCGATTGGATCCGGTTCCCGTCTCACAGCCGATTTATCTTTTCTTTTTAAAATAATAATCAGTAAATACAAGACAGAAATACAGATAGGATGAAATGTCTCACTTTAATAAAAACATTTATAATCCGAACATGGTTAGATTTTTGTATGCTGTGCTGGTTTCCAACATGTTTTTATATCAAACAGAATGTAAAATTGTGGTGTTCTGGAAAATATTAGGTTTAGCATAATATCATCAAATAATTTAGTGATATGTTCACACATAATAATCATAGGTCAAAATAATGCTACATTCTGCTGAATTATAAAAGTGCAGAGCTGAGACAAATAATCCGGATCAATAAAAAGAGTCAAATTCCCATTATTACCGCGGAACGTCTTCTTCTTCTCCTCCTATTTTTTCTTCTTCGCGGTCAATTGCATTACTGCCATCGTCCGGGTATAGTGAATTCCTACAATGCAAAAGAGACTTGGATTTGTTTAACCTCAAATTTTGTTTAATTTATTTTAGTGTTTCTTTTATGTGCTCAGTATATCAATACTTTAATCCAAGACGCGTTTGCCTTATTTTTGTACATAAAGAAAATTGTTAATAAAGTTTTCAAATTAAGCTGGTGACGGCGCAGAAAACGACAAAGCCGAAGTGCAGCGGTCGGGGTTCCGAACATGACGTCACTCCTTCGCCGAATACGAGTTTATCATAGACTGTATGGTTTGTATTAGTACAGATCAGAATTCTGACCACCAGGTGTCACTCAGACACAACAATACAGCACAGAGCGATGAATCGATCAGATCCTGGAGACTCAGCAACATTATAACAGCAGGCCAAAGTCTGTGATAATAAAACACGAGTCAAACCAGGAAGATATTTTTTTTTATAATTGCAAGCACAGAAAATTGGTTTAGAGAAGTAATTTAAAATCTCCTATAGCTGTTAAGAGGCAGGTCATTCCGCAGACTGATCAAACGGGAGCATCATTCAGGAAGCTGTTATAATAAAATACTAAACTGAGACAACCTTTGACCAAGAACACATAGATTTTTTTTTAGATGGGTAAATGATTAACTTGAATTTGAATTGATGGAACAGAAGGTGTACCACAGTATACAAAGGTTTTAAACTGTCAGAGCTGGGAGGAGTATTAGGAACTAGAATGTACTATCATATACTTCAGGAAAACTAGAAATAACTTTAAAAATATTACTTTGATTACTGGCTATACAGTGACAGGAAGTAGCTTATATTAAACACGAGGACAATTTCAATGTGCAAACAAGGTTCAGATAATCCAGGATCTAATCCAAAGGAAAACAGAATCATACTATTTGACTAACAAGCGGATACACACTGACATAGTTTATAGCTACTGAAAACGTCTTGACATTTGATCTAACTGTTAGATAAGATATTTCTTTATTCGTTTCACAATGAGGAAATTTTAGATTAACATTTTCAAAGAATATCAGAGTAACACGGAGAAAAGTCTGCCATGGGCTCGAATAATGACACATCACCTTCCACATTCAAAAGAAAGCTTTAATTAGAAAGTTATATACACACTGTAAAATTAAATTAAACTTTATACAAATATTAAATTACTATCTTCACACCCACTGCCATGTACAGAGGAAAAACCAAAGCTGAAAGCATTGAAACTAAGAATCGAGATGTGTCCTTTTTTTTTAACCTGTTATTCTCAGGGAAGCAACACCGTACAACAGTGCTTCTGAACGCAAAGTTAATTTCTGTTTTTTTTTTCTTTTCAATCTCGTAATATTTGAATGCCTTGTAGCAAAGGAGAAGCAAAGGAATAGTGAAATATAGGTGCTTATAGGTTCATCATCATCATCATTATCATCATCATCATCATCACAGTAGCTGGAAAAGCTAGGGGAGGACAGAGAAGGATGGACATTCGTTTAGTCGTGTCCACAACGAAAGTAAACTCATTGATAAATACACAAAGACAGTTTTATGCATAGAATAGAAAAGAACAGAGTAAGGCCATTGGGAAAACAGAACACGTTGCAATACTGTAAAGCAACCAACGCGGAGGCTTAAGATTATACATCCCCAAAACAAAAACAAAAAAAAAAGAAAATGTACAAGTCTAAGGCAACATTCTGTTTGCATTAATAATGTAGCCGTTGACGCTGACAGACAGCCACAAATGCCAAATAAAACTGAGAACAGAAATCCAGGCTTGGTTGTTCTGGGGTTGTTGTTTTTTTTTTTCTGAGCAGTTGAGCTTGAAAAGTAATTCTCAGGATCCTTCGGAGTCATGCTGTTTCCAGGGTGATCAGCTCAACCACCAAAGCTTTTCAAGTGGCAATGAAAACAGAGGATGGCTTCGAACAAAATAACATGATTCTCTTAAATTTGCACTTGGCATCAGGAGGGTGAGTGAGTGTGATGTGACGGGGGCGGGGTGCTATATAACAAAACTTTATCATTTCAACTGCAACCAGTTGCAGTCGTGTCGATAATGCACAAAAGTGGAGAGTCTTCGGTACAGTGTGAAGGTGGGCGGGAGCCAGTTCCTCCAAGGAGACTTGTGTTTTCCAGCCATTCAGCAGAAAATGATAAATATTCTAGCTTGAGAGTAGATGAATAATACACGCATTGTGTAGTGGACACGTAGCCTGAAGTGACGCTGGTTTGTTCATGTGACTTATTCAGTGCTGGGAGGGATATTTTCCTACTGTGAAAGACAGGGACATTGTGCAGCCGGTCTCTGATCTGAAGAGAGGCAAATCAGACAATGGCCGAGTTGAGGCCTACCATATGAGGACATGTCATCTCCTGCCTTGCTGACACACAAAGATGACACACGCATACACACACGCGAGCACACACACACACACACACACACACACACACACACACTCAAGATTCAGCAACTTAAAGCAAACCGAGCCACACACCAAACAATAAATACAGCGGGAAGAAAATTAAACAACCTTAAAGTTCAGTCATGTGCCCAATCACCGTGTTGTAAGACAACCATCCTCTCAGCTTTCAGACAAAATGAACATTACGTCTCCCTCTCCTTGTAAAGGTAAGATGTCCTGGGACCAAAACACCAATCAATCCCACTCATGCGGCAGAAGTAGCACCTTCCAGATTCTGGGTGCAGCTGGCAACAGAAAAGAAAGGAGCAAGAAAGGTCTTTTTATAGTTGTGATATGGTGCTTGGTAAAACGCTGCACCCTGCTTTTAGCTCTTGTGAAGTGGTTCTCAATCCCACTAATCCACATGCTAGACGCCACCCGGATACGCAGATAGCTCGAGAGAGAGAGAGAGAGAGAGAGAGAGAGAGAGAGAGAGAGAGAAAGAGAGAGAGAGTGAGAGAGAGACAGAGGAGACTTCATGCTTCATTCAGAGTGGGCCACCGTGCTGTGACAGCAATAACTAAAAACAACATGCAACATTCACAAAGCTGGCTGCCAAAACCCAGCCGCCACTCACAACTTTTCAAGTACAGCGGGAAGACGATTCAGATTCTGAGCGCCGCAGCGCCAGGAGCGAACATCACAAGTTATTTATTTATTTATTTATTTTTTATCTGAAGTAACCCCAGACAGAGTCGACGTGTCTCGATTGCTATAGCCTTCTCCGGAGAAGCCTCTGTGAGCCATGTTAATATAGAGAACTACACCTGGGAGGAGGCAAGTGTATAGTAATACATAGCCTATAGTACACAACCTTGACTCAGTATGTATGTTTTACTCATATACATAGGATCTACAGGATTTATGCTGAGCTGGCACCGCTCTGGTTGTCTGGCTTGTCTTTAGTTTGATCCAGCAGCTGGATCCAGAGCTGCTCCATCATTGCTTATGATGCAGTGAGTATTGGCTGTTGGCTTTGCTCTGCATGGGTAGTAATGGCAGAAGAGGTTGCTTGGGGGAATGGGCGTAGTTCTAGTCTTTTCTGCCGGCTGCTGAGGGGAGTCGAGGGGAAGTGGGTTGACAGCCACAGTCAGTCCTGGTCAGCAGTGAGAGATAGGGAAATAGGGGCTCTGCTGCTGATGCTGATAGCAGGCTGGCAGGCTTCATGCTTCCTTCAACAGGGGAATATCTGCAGGGGAACAGAACAGATATATTAGAACAGAGCAGTGGCTGTAGAGTCAGCTGTCTTCCCACCATACAGTCATGCAATCCTTTACATCACTGAAAACATTTCAGTGCAACTGAACGCTATGAGTTTGTGTTCCAAAATATGTATCTATATATTTATTGTATATTTGTAACTTTCAAGTAGCAATAACAGCATTGGTCAGGCTCTCTTTGCTTTAAAAAAAAACGTGTGGAATAACATGGAGTGTTTCCTCTTACCATCAGAAAACTCATCTGCAGAGGTGACAGAAAGCAGACTGTGCTGGTCACTACTCTCAGAGTCTCTACGGAGCGGTAAGGGGCCTGCGCACGCACCCCCAGGGTGCTCTCTAGCCCATGATGATGAAGAAGAGGAGGAGGAGGAGGAAGAGGGGGCCTGATGAACCAGCACCGTCTCTGCATGACGGCGGGAGGAGAAGGATGATGAGGAGGACGTGGACGGGAGGCAGAAGTCCAAGTCTCTGTGGTGGCGGCTTCTGCTGGGGCCTTGGCCTCCCGTGGCTCCCTGAGGAAGCCCCTCTGAGAGCACGATCGGGACTCGAGACTCTGGAGGAGCTGGAGGAGGTGGCGGAGAAGGAGGAGGACCGGAAGCACCACACGGTCCACTGCTTCCATAAACAGCCTCTTCGTAGGAGGGCAGCGTCACCTGGACGCCCTCCACCATGATGGAGCTGGGCTGGCCTGAGACTCCCTGCTCCCTCCTGATGGACGGAGACACGGACACAGAGTGAGACAGGCAGAAAGACACGTGTGGTCAAGGTGCATCACGCAAGCCAGGCTCAGGTTGATGGCCATGATGCAGTCATGTGTGTTGCGTGCCGCAGCACAACCTCTTAGAAGAGGTGATTAGCGTTGACTGTACAATCCCTTTATAGCAGGCTGCACTAAGCCCTCAGGCCCTCCACACAATCAACAAGAGTGCCAATGAGCATTAGATCAAATCAGTCTGGCCTTTTTATCACAGAACCACAGCAGAGGCATTCGCCCTGTTTTACTTTCACTTTCATTTCTTGTAGTATTTAAGAGATGCAAACTAGTAAATCTAGTTGCCAGGTCTTGTCTGGACAACTTGTTTACATAACTAGTTTCAACCAAAACTTGAATAGCAGGCGTGTCCATGGGAAGGATTAATAGCACAATCTGCTGTGCTACTTTGTGACATATTGGTAGGTGGTTTTGCAGCGCTGAATATAAAAGGGCAGTGTTCTTCCAAAGCAAACAGAGCTAAAGCTTTCAAAAGTTTCTGCCAACCACAGTTTGTGTAAGAAGCAAACGGCTGATAATAAAAATAAAACCCTTCTCAACATGTTCCCCATCTTCAGTGCAGCCAAGACGGAAACAAAATGAAGCATATACATTCTCTCTCACGGAACATTTGCTCTCGAAAAATAGGATATTTTATTGACTTATTTATGTGATCTGGGCAAGTGTCTACTTCCCTAGCAATAACTTCACGATGCATGCAACACAAGACGTCAAGGGATCAAAACGTCTCATGTAAAAACTCTCCTCTACTTTAAGCAATGCAATTGAGACAACCAATCATTTAACAGCTTGAGTTTCATTCACAAAACTGCAACTCAAAGCTTTACACTTCCAATCTATGGTGGACATGTACTAAGTTCATAATTGTGTAAAGATTTGCTGTAGATTTGACTACAGGTCCTGATGGAACTGAACAGCCAGCACATCCAAAATAAGATCTAGGATGTAGGAGACTAGAATCTGTCTTCAGTTTTTATAAACAGCAGCACTAATAGAGAGAGAGTAACTGTGTCAGCATTGAACAGTTATTATACCCTGGGATCGTCAATTAATTTGACTGTGTGTGTGTATCTCACCTGCTGTGATGGAAGGACTTGAGTTTGGGCTGTACGAGAACAAACAGCACCACTAAAAGCAGGATGAGAGCCACAGAACTGGCTGTAGACGCCACAATAGACAGAGCTGGTATACCCAGCGGAGAGCTTGGCTCCTTGTCTGAGGGACACAAAAAAAAAACAGAGAGGAAGTGAGAATGTGGTTCACAGATTTTGAGTTACATTTCCTGCATGAGGCAGTGATAGAATAACATAAAGTGGAAAGTCAGCTGAGGTAGCAGACCTTGTGTGAGTCGGCAGCTAATCTGCATGGGCCCGTCCCACTCGCCGTTCTGACAGGTGAGGAACTTGTAGTCGCCCTTCAGAGCGTAGCCCTCGTCGCAGAAGTACTCGATGACGGTCTTCTGGGTGAGGCGGTGGCAGGGAGACGGGTGACAGCGGTAGCCCCCATTCTCTGGTTCAGTGGGGGGTGAACACACTGGGAAGAGGCAGAGCAGATAGAGATTTTAACAATAGTGGCTGTTGTTGTTTACTGAAAATATGTTTGGCATGATTTCTACCTGCGGTGAGGTTTGAGTCCCGCGGTTTAAAAGCTTATATTTTGGGTGAAATTTCCCAGAGTTCCCTGCTGGCTCTCAAGGACAATCCTCACTATTGGTGTTATGATACTGTGTGATATTGAACTGATGTGACATTTCAGTTTTGATGCAGCCATGCGTGTTAATCGCACATGTTCAGCCACAGAAGTTTATAAAAATGACTTTTCAGGAAGTGAGAAAAAATCATGACGTTCATCCTCACATGAACTTGACTGGTAACAAAATGAACAAAGTGAAATGTCCTTGTAATAAAAAGTGATGTAAAAGCCAAAGTAAAAGAAAAAGAATCATTCCAGTACTAAAGGTTTTCTATAGGCTGACAGCCATACTAGGCCTGCATGGAGCCAAGAAAGAAAAGCAAAACAGACGACTTCAAATTATATTAAAAAAAGATAAAAATATGTTCTTTCATGCTTTGCTGCATTTATGTATTTCTAATCCTTGCTCACCGTTGCTTCTGATGCAGCGTGGAGGTTGATGGGACCAGGCTCCAGAGCTGGTGCAAATGATGCTGGTGGGTCCATCTGCAGTGTAGCCAGGCTCACAGCCATAAGTCAGCAGGGTGCCCGGGGGAAAAGAGCCCCGGTTAGCTTCGGTCTGGTTCAGCAGGTCTCCGTGCTGCACGCCGGGGGGCCGCGCACAACCTGAAGACACAGAGACGAGTAGAATAAGAAACGTGCACAAAAAATATGAGGCTGGTGGTTCCAGCTGTATCAACTGTGGACAGATGCACACACAAGGTATCAAGGAAATTATAAGGTACGTGAGTAAACTTAGTAGTCAGAAGCACAGACAGGATATGCTGCATTTATAAAAGGGCTGACTGTGTATTACAGACCTGCTGGGGAAACAAGGACAACTCGCATGTGGCCTGATTCTCTGAAGAATAATGCACCAATATTATGCCATATAAACATAAGTACATCACCAATGGTGCTGTTTACGCCTGACTCCATCACAGTCTAATAGAGAGCCTTGATAATAGTTTTCCTGTGACTCTATTACATTAATGTGGTGCTGCTGGAATATTGTGCTGTTCTATCATTATTCTGACATGAACTGTCGGCTGGTCTCCTCTGCAGGCAGCTGCCACTGGGTCAAACAACTTTTCACAGGGAAACTCTGTCAAGTTGACGGGTTGAGCTGATAATTAAAGCTCAGAGGTATTGTTACTTGAAACTAGGCTGCATTTTACACCGGCAATGGAGAGGCACTGCATCAACATGACAAGTTAGGTGGAGACAGCCATGCTGCGCAGTATAGAGAATACCTGAAGTGCCTACAGTGAATTAAAATGTCACGAGGAGCCTCATATAGATCTAATTTCTCTCAATTATCTCCTGCTCATTAAACTGTCTTCACGCCACGCCAGCGTTGGTTCTATCTATCTGGCCGTGAGACAGGATCTTTAGTGAGGCTCATTTACTTGGCTCTAATGACAGACTTCAACGTCTAAGCCAGCCAATAAAGACAGGATAAGGCAGAAGACCTGAAGTTAATTGCGCTTTGATCCACCTTCCCATGCTCCATCTATGATGTTGCAGTGTCACAGCGGCTCATTGTGTCTCAGCGTGTGTTTCATTGCAGTATGAGAGCAAACTATCTGAATTTGTTCTGCGCTCCCACAGCTCCAAACACAATCTACACACACACACACACGCTCGTGTTAATATACACACATTTGGAGCTGCAATCTGGAGAGAGCAGAGCATCTAAATCCAGCAGGTCTGACATAACATTGCAACACCTGTGTAAACTGAGACATTACAGCAGGAGGTTGACTTTACTTTCAGTATTATTGATCTTCAAGAGCAGCCAAAGCACTGTGGCAACCATAGATACAGACATACCAATTTTATTACTCCTGAACCGGCTCATCCCTGAAGTGGTTATGCAAGAATTTGGGCTTGGCTTCAATGGAACTGTTTCCAATACTAACTCTGAACACTTAAAACCCATCTGGGCCATTATAAATATATAATAACCTGTCATAATAAAAGAAAGATTTACAGTGTTTTATCTATAGATCGTATATATTTGATGTATTAACAGGCTTTAGGAATAACTGAATGACATTCTGTAAATAGGATACTAACAAAAGCAAATCTATTCTGTTAAAGTTACTGAAATAAGGTACACTCAGATTAGCAATACTTAAAATGGGGATCATTAGCAGAATTGCAATTTTAAAGTACACATTTAAAGGAAGACCCTCCCAACCATGTTAATTAAATGGAATTAAAGAATGCGCAGTGATTTTTTTTCAGTAACAAGACATAATTCAAAACATCCCCACAATAAAGAACATTAATAATGCCATCAACACTAATAACCACACGGCTCATTATTTAATCCTTGGTCTGAGTATTTGTAAAACATATTAGCCATGCTCTATTGCGGGGCCTTATCATTTGCTTGACATAAACAAACACACCAACATTGCAAACAGCCACTTTGTCTTGCCTCTGTGTGTGTTTAGAGATTGAAAGAGAGACTATTTCCACAGCAGTGCCTCTAACATCCTCTAATCTCGGGGGAGAAACGTCGCTCTAAGCTGGCAGCACAAGATTAAATGCAAACACTCAAAATGTGCCGGCGCCTACTCACCAACACACACACAGAGAAAACCAAAGTCAACACCCACAAACAAAGACACTCCCAGGACTAAGTCGTGCGATACCAAAGGGTGTGTTATTGAATTCAGCTGGGGACAGATTTACTGTGTGTGTTCAAGGAGTGCTAACACTGCTTACCGCAGGTACACTATAAAACTACAGTTATAATACAACTGCAGACACTGTAGTTCTAGTTGACTCAGACTCAGTATTTATCTATCACAAGACACTATGTTACAGGGCTATGACTAATTATTATTTTCATTACTAATTCATTTGCTGATTATCTTCTTGCTTATTCAATTTATTGATCGCTCTATGAAATGTCAGCAAGTTGTGAAAAATGCCAAGAGCCAAATTAATTATTTTTTTCAACCCACAGTCCAAAATTAAAATATATTTAATTAACTATCTTACAAGACAAAGAAAAGCATTAAATATTTTCATTTGAAAAGCTGGAGCCACAGTGTTTTACATTTTTGCATTAAAATTACTTTTGCCAGATTTTTTTTTCGACTAAACAATGAATCAATTCAACTCGATCATTTCAGCTGTAGTTAGCTGCTGCATGGTCTTTTTTACGAGGACACTGAATGAAGAGCTTACATCCTGTGTCATTAAAATATAAGCCATGTTAAATTGCCTAGCAACTGTTTTGATTAAATTCTAATGCAACAACCCTGTAAAGCACTGAATTACATTTTGTATGACTCAGTAGTTTAGCTGTGATATCTGGGGAGCCACATTTGCACACATGCAGACCAAAGCACTGTATTGACATTGATTAATCAGGATTCAGCCACAACAAACAGTCTCAGTTAGTGTCTCAAACAGAAGCTCAAGGTTTGTTTAATATGATCCAACATATGCAACGATTTTGTGTTAAATTAGTATTAGCCCAAACACATCCATGCTCTGTCTCTCTCTCTCTCTCACACACACACACACTCACATGCAGAAACACTATCCGCACACGCATATTTCAGGATGCCATTTGACACCATGACCTGAGCAGTTGTTCGCTGAGCTGCTTCAGGGCGACTAAAGGCTCTCTGAGGAGGAGATGGTGCTAATGGAGGTGGTAAAGGTGATGAATTGATGACCCCAGGCCGGGAGCCAGCAGGGGACAAAAAGGCCGTTGGGGGCAGTTTAGGACAATAGCCTGTAGCCAACAGCCGCTGTTATGATCTTTTGTGGTGTGCTGCAAGGCAGTCAATACAGCTGCAAGAAGACTGATGAGCGATGATCATCCTTTGAGTTTCAATTGCTTTTGCATATGTAAAATTGACTCTGAAGTGAAGGCATGTGCATATTTAAGCATTCATTGTCATATAAAAAAGGTACATAGCATTACTTTTAAATACCAAAGACCATGCCATTTATTTAAAAAAAACTTTGCGAATACCTAAAAACATCAGTAAGAAAGACGAGGAGTCAAAGCAGAGTCCTCGCTGCATTTAAACTGCTTGTTTAAAATAATGAAGAGGGAAATACTGAAGAGCTCCAATAGGAAAATATAACATAATCTGGCTTTAACTCATGGTTCTCATCAGTTGCAAGATTTCCATGCAGAATCAGACAAGCCAGTTTTGCTGGCAGTTTTAATCCACTGTGGTTTTTATTGTTAAATCTACAGGGAACTTCCCTGCATTAGCATGGGCTTAGTTGATAAAGCTCGAAGAAATGGTTACAGTGTCAGGATTAAACCACTCAAGGGTTAATTCTTACAGCGTGATCGGGTCACAGAGGTCAGTGAAGTCAGGTCAGTCTAAACGAACCATAAAACCAGTAAAACGTCCATTTTGAAACTTGCGGTCTTTTCAGAAGCACAACAAACCAGGCTCTCCCTCTCGTGCCAGGAAAACCTTGTGCTGCCTGTTCAAACCAGCCAGTTCCATTATCTGAGTTTTCCGAATGTCATTTGCATCTACTGCACTAACACAAGCACTTACATTGGCATTGAAAAAAAAATCTGCTACAAGCCTTTACCTGCCATGAAACACGCACACAGCCAGGATCATTATTGCAGTTATGTGGAAGAGCAAAATGTACCAACATAACAATGTTGTAATTGGCCTGTTCTGACTGAAACCATTTCACAATTGTAATATGTAACAATAACAACAACAAAACATAGATACCTGTATTACCTGTAAAAGATATTAGCTGATAGACAGGATCCCAATATACTGTATGTCAGTGCATCTTTAGGTTAATATGACACTATGCTGTTCCTAATGTCATGTTTCGTCGACATTCATTATTCAATGTTACAAAATTACATTTTTTTTTCTAATTCCAGCTTCTCAATTGGGAAAATTTGCAGCTTTTCTTCTCACATACACTAGCAAACTGAATATATTTGGATTTTGGCTCTGGGAAGTTAAAATGATCATTATTTTAACTCCATGTCAAGAAAATAATCAGCTTGTTCACTGAAAATGAAAATAATCTTGTAAATAATAATCTTGAAAATAAAGTTGCTGTCCTACCTGTGAATTCATAGCAACTGACAACATGGACCCAGATATAGACCAGATATGCATAAATGCACACACAGACTTTCCTCGTACACTACATCCCCAGAGAATAGAGCTACTCATACCCATGTCAGCTTTAAAAAGGGAAATGAATACAAAATACAGAAAGATAAAGAAATGTCAAAAAAAAAGTGGTTGTTAAACTTGGAGCAGTGAAGAATTCTGACTTAAACTCACTCTCCCATGAGATTATACTTGTCGAAAGAAGTCGGAGCCTACCTTAGAAATATATAAATATATTCAACATCAAAAACTTGGCACTACTTTTGCAAATTACCAGGAAAGAGAAAGGTGAGGTTAGAAAGTAGCGAGAAAAGAACAAAAAAAAAAAGAAAAAAGAAAAATACTGACGGGAAAAGGTGATCATCAGATATACAGGCAGAGGGAGAGGAGGGGGGAGGGGAGGCGATGAGAAAGGAAGAGAGCGCTAGAAAAACGTCAGCATCATGGAGCGCTGTGGCCCTGAGCAATTACAAGCCAAAAAGAGACATGTCGTGGCAGGTCGACCAATAGTTCTGTGTGTGAGGGAGAGGCTCGCTACAGCAACAAAGGGAAGAGGAGGCAGCTTCAGTACATACCACACTGTGGGTTGGGCTCGCACAAACACAGAGGAAAGAATGAATGCCGGTTCAGTATCCAGAGATGGTTTGAGCGGTTAAGATATATAACCTTACTGTCTCTGCCTTTTCCACTGCCCTCTCAGCCTAGATTGAATATTGGCATTGAAAACACACACAGGGGGAAAAAAAACAAAAAAAAAAGAACTGATTAAAGCGCTAAGCAATGCCAGAGTGGATTTCAGCACGCCATGTTTTGTGCTTATGAGGAAGGGAATGAGTCACAGTTAAACACAAGCTGTTCTCCCACTGGTCTGATGGTTAAGAGTTTGCTCAAGAGAACGGGCTTTTGAGAAATGTCGAAAACAATAATGACTAACGCGGTGTCACCAGCGTCTTGTGAAAGCTAATGGAAAGAGCATGTAGGAAAAAAGACACTCAGATGAATTAAATGAAAGAAATTTGCAGTACATTTGTGTTTATGGATGCATCAGATCACTTGTGTTTGCTCGCAATAGCCGCTGAAGACTAAGAGGTTTTAAGCTTTGCCAGTTGACATATGGAGTTCAATAAAAATGGACGGCTGTATAAAAAGGTTAAACTATTCAAAATCGTCTGGGCACACAACTGTAAGCTGATCAAAGGGCTGAAATGCTAAAAGGTCTGAGAAACACTTGATGTAGTGGGAGGACTGGGCCAGGACGGAGCACCCATGAGGCTGATTGCTAATCCCAACATCCAGCGCCTTAAGGCAATGCCGGAGGAGACTCAGGCCATGGGGGGCGTTAAAATCCCCTGCCTTGCTCTGAAGTGCCTGCCTGGCTGTGAATATCTCCCTTTCTCCATCTGTTCCTGATGGCACTGGCCCACTAAGAGCTGGTAGGTGGATTGAAGAAAACACGGGTGGGGGGGGAAGACAAGGGTTTTAGCCCTCTTTGCCCAGGCAAATTAAAATTCTAATTATCCTCTATTACAAGCTGGGAGCGCTCTAAAGCAGATCAGATACTGATGACTTCTGCAACCAGCTGTTGGGTCGCTCTATAGAACAATAGGCCATAAAAGAGGGTGTGTTTGAATGTGTGTGTGTGTGTTCAAGTGTGTCCGAGCAGGGGAATCTGTGTGTGAATGTACAGTATGCTCAGGGGGGGTTGTGCGTTGGATTAAGCTAAAGACTAAGGGGATGATGATGATGCTCTCTTTGGCCTGGTAAATATGTTTTTGTTCCTTTGTTGGCGTCTCTCCAAGCGCTCTGTTTTTGTTGTTTTTGATGATGTTGCTGTCATTTTTGGGCTGAGGGTGTTTTTGTTGTTTGCCACGTTCCCCCGTCTCTCCCGATAATCCATGGGATTTTTAGCCAAGCTGTTGTTATTAGAGTGCAGTACAATGCAGCAGAGCCCACAGTGGGGTAGTGTCGGAAAGAATAGGAGGACTCACAATTCATTTCTACCATTGGTGGATTGTAGTAGCTCTAAAGTATTTTTTTTGGACAGTTTTTTTCAGGATTTTTTCCCTTTATAGAACAGCTGACTGCGTAGTTGAGGGCAGGAAATGTGGGGACAGAGGGGAATGACATGCAACAAAGGTCCCGGGATGCTTTTGAACCCGAGGCCGTCGGGCAACTCTGAGAATATCTTGTTAAATTTATCTTCGTTAGAAACCAGGAAAAACATCTAAGGAGATAAAGTAGTACTGAAATAATAAGGCAAGTTAAGATATTCTTTCGGATTTAGCAAAATTCACTGCTTCCAGGCCCTGGTTGAATATAATAGCTTCAGTTTTTCTTCCAATCATTTTTGAGCTGATGATTATTTTCATTATTGATAAAATTATATTCAATTTAGAACAAAATCATATAAAGAGAAAAGAAGAAAATCTGCACATTTGAAAAGCTGGAACCAGATTAGATTGGCGTATTGTCTAATAGAGGAGTGTGAATGTTAAAGTTAATCAGGCTTCAAAAGGTTTTCAGACGTCATTTGGTCAGAGAAACTGTAAAGTAGAAATGATTAGTTGAGCCATAGCGTAACTTCAAAATGTGATATGGTGTGTATATGTGTAAAGAGTGAGCTTTCTGTCCTCGCTTTCGTTCTTTCACACATGCAGAAACATCAGAGATGAGCTTTCAGTGGGAGACGCTTCACACAGTATGAAGTGACACGACTGCGCGCTGACCTGGGTGGGTGACACGGGATGGTAACATAGGAAGCTTAATGTCTGGGTGAGCGATACTAGCAGTGTCATGTTCTACTGTGAGCCAGTGAGAAGTCGTCATACTGTAACACTGACACACACGCAGTCCGACTTATTTACGCTTTCATATTCTGTTCACTCACAACAGCTTGGACCTGACTCAAAGCAAAATAAAGTAGATTTTGTTGAATGAGGCGAAAGGTTACGGGAGAGAAAGTGTGAAAAAAACTGCTTATAATCGTGGACTTGTGTTACTGTAGGGCAGAAAGAATGCAGAACAAAGCTGAATCCTTAAAGCATGAAACCCATTTTTTTCCCCCAAAAAAAGCGCTGTTGTTCCATCCTCAGGGCCTCTGGGGGAAGGTGGAGGGACCAAACTGAGAAGGAAGGGGGGAGGAGGCGGAGGAGGATGAAGAACAAGGAGGGAGTGTGAAGGAGGTGCCGGCACATTTACACAAAAGCCTGAGTACACACAGATACAGGCGGACAGTTTACTCACTACGCAAGTGTAGGTTGCAAGTGTCCCAAGGCGCCTTAGTAAACAGCAGGTTTGTGCTGCTCACTCACGTCCTATCTTGTGTTGTGAATGTGTGTGTGTGTGAATGATTAAGGGCATGAATCCGAGTGTCAGGCACAGCGGTGGGCACCACACACTCCTAGAAAGACCAACCAGTGTCCGTATTGTTCTCTGGCTCCAAAAACAATCGTGTCACTTCGATAGTAAACAAGAAATTTGACACAACACATGAGTCACGGGCTTCGACAAGAGCATTTCCAGAGAACTTCGCCGTCCACTCGTAACATCACTTCCTGCAGCTGCGAAGCACAGAAACAAACACATGCTGCATACACCCAGGGTGAAGGAAGTCTCTTAACAGACAGACACATCCTCCGTCTCCCCACCCATTCCTCCCCTGCTGTTGCGATGCATTTAGCGAGCCACGTGTGCTGCCATTACACCCCATTGTCCCCGCTCGCTGAGGGATGGGGCGCAGTGACAGATTTAAGCAGCGTGCCCCCGAAAAGGACAACAGACAACTTTGCATTTGAAGGGTTAAATATGCATGAGAGGCCAAAATGGGCGAGGGCAAGGGGGGAGCACCATTGTGTGACCCTCTTTCCAACCCCGAGATATGAGCACACATACACGCACACTCTGCCCTCGAGTAACAGATGGGAGGATGTTAGCGAATGCGAACAGCGAGCTCCCCCTTCTCTCTTCTATCACCCTCACTGCTGAGGACAGCTGGGAGGCAGACATTCCTTCTTCTCAGCTTTCAGAGGAAAACAAAAGAGTGTGTGGGACCCCTCCTACACACACGTGCATGTGTTCAGACACACACACAACCCACTCCCCCACCCCCCCTCAAAAAACTGTCAATGCAACTGTGGGCTGATCATATTTCAGCAGCCTGGGCTTGCCAGCGAGCAGAGGCATGAGTGCTGAGCCTGGGACATTTGTTGAAGGTGAAAGTCAGGCAGATAATCCCTACCCTGCTTACCAGGGCTGGCACGCTGATATGTTGCTAGAACCAGTGAGGTGAGGGCAGTTTAAGTCTGTTGAGAGCTGTTATACTGCTTTCTTTTAAAATAAAGCTCAGTCTGCAGCTGGTTGTTCTTTTCTTTTCACCGGCACGTTTGACTTGTTCGGTGAACAGGTTCACTGCAATAGTACAGCACATACTGTCCCACAGACAACACAGCAGCTCAGAGGAAAGCAACTTCAATATGGAGCAGTCACACTGCAGAGAGGAGGCAGACGTATTACCGAATAATATTTATATCTGTCATTTAGGGTACAGGATTATGGTGATGAATCGCTGTAAGAAACAAAGAGGCAGCCAAAAAAAAAAACTCCAACAGACGGTGTCCCACGCTGTGCTTTACATCTCCAATGATTCAACAATGCAGTCGCTGTTACAGCACGAGCACATCATCACCCTAATGAAGGCCAACTGAACTTTGTTACAGCAACTGCTCTCACCGAGAGGCTGATCAAATGACACCAAGTGCATAACCTCTTAACACATGCTCCGCTGAGGGAAGTGGTATGCTGTTTGTTGTCAGTGTGTGTGCAGTATTTTTCATAGCAGTGGGTTCGTACATGTTAACATGCTGGGTGTTTAGTAGACAGCTGAGGCTTCGACAGATTTCCGCCACCTCAATATAGGCTATTGAGTGCAAAACTGAAAGTGCTACCAATCACCTAATCATAAGGAGAAGCTGATCAAAGGGTGGAAAAGTAGGTGCAGATACCGCAAGTCTGCTTACATCGTCGTGACTATCAGTTAATCTTGTTAGTGACAGACCGTATCAGCGATGTCTGTGAAGGTTCGCAGTCATCCAGGTCATAGTATTTGGGTAAGAGTTGAATCAAAGGCTATGTATTACGTATCAGCAATGTACTTTCAGCCCCGGGCCATTCCTGAATCTTTGTTTGCTCTGGGTACAGTAACAGCTGTTCCTCATGAACGCCACAGTGTCACACTGTATGAACAATTGAGCGCAGGAAATAAATAAACAGCAGCCAGCGATTGGAATTCATCCATCAGCGCACATTAGCAAGCAATAAACTGTGTTCCTTGTGTCAGATGCAAAGTATTAGAATAAGGACTTGGATCTGGATCAGGGGGGAAAAAATGTTGATCAGGACTTTGCCACTCACTGGTATCACTACGTCAGCTCTATTGAAAAGAGTAGAAAAGCTGGGATTATCAGCCTACCTGTATTTGGCAGAGATAGCAAAAAAAACCTATCCATTAGCCTCAAGTAAAAGTCAAGCAAACCATGTCAAGACAAGCTGGAGAAAGCTTCAATTCCAGTTAACTTCAGAATATATTCTTGCAGATAATAATCACTGCTGATTAACACTGAATTCACAAGATTCATAAGACTAACATAACTGAAATCTTTACAATGAAATAGGTAAAGTCGATGAAATTTCTTTTAGATCAGTTTTTCTCAAGTCAAAAATACTGAAAGACTTTCACTGTCAGTAAGACGTCCAGTGAGAGAGTTACCAACTAACTACTGTTTATCATCACGAGGAAGATACAAAGTACTGTTTATATTGCTGGCTAGACCTCCCAACACAGCAAACAGCTTGTGGATGCAAACACAGATATGAAACTCATGCAAAGCCTCGATGGGCCTGCTTCCAGCTTAAAGAGCACGGTAACATCACCTACATGAGAGTGTGAAAGGAAGCACAGCGCGATAAACAATAGACTGTATAGTGATTAACATACACATACTGAAATAAATACTGCGACTGAGGAATCATCCAGCCTTCAGTCATCAAATGCGTCACAAGACAGTTCGAAGCTTCATGTTATTTTCAAATGTGCCAAGTAAATTATAAATAATTGAATTTGTGACTAACTGATGTACAGTTAATGACGAAGGCTTCAGCCCACACATACATGCAAACACGAGCTGTTAAAGAGAACATGTAGAGGGAAGCTGTTAATTATCCTGCTGAGAGGATTAGGCTATCAATAGAAAATGTATCACATCCAGTTTTGATCATTGTCATTCATCAGTTCAAAACCCAGAGCATCATGTTGCTCACATCTGTAACTGCAAGATGATAATATGAGCTTTTTGGCTGTTGGTCAGACGAAGGCGACAATTTAAAGAAGTCTTTGGACTATGATTCATTTTTTTTACAACTGGATATAAATCAAAAGATGAGTTTATAAATGTACAGACATATACAGATAGATATACATAGATGAGACATACAGAGACATGCACGCTTCTCATAAATCCCAACACAATTATCCAAATGGATTCCAGTGCAGCCAATACAAAGGCCTTCGCCATTTGGCTGTTGTTTGTTACAGAGAGCTGTTTACAGATGATGTAATAAGGACAGAGGGCATTAGAGTGGAGCTAAGCCAACTGGCCACTAAACATCTCAACACTCCGTCTAATGGACTGGTTACAGTTTGAGGGATGAGACGAGACAGAAGGAAACAAGAAAACAGGAAATAATGAGAAGCAGACAGGAAATATTGAATGTTAATATGGACATCCTGCGGGCAAAATGAGACCAAAGCATGTCATCAGAGTGAAAAAAAAAAAATTCTAGCTGTGTCAAAAAGGGTGGTGCAGAACTAGGAAGGCCATGCTTTAAGTGCAGACCCAGACTCAGACCCACAAGTCAGCAACTATACACAAAACTTAAGTGACTTCAAGGAAGCCATTTAATCCCTAACAGCTCCACTGGTGCTGCTCTGACTCCACTCTCTCCGCTGACCTCTCTTCCCCTTACTTACAATCTCAATTAAACATCTACTGAAGCAGAAATGGCCTAAAAATAAGAGCACATTGATGGAGCCTTTTCTGCTGCAGTCAGTTAAAGAGAAACAGCTGTGCTCCACCTCCGCCCATGACAACAAGCAACACAAATGCAGCAGGATAGCACATGCACAGCCCAGCCCTTCCCCTCGGCTCAGTATCAGCAAGTCTGTCAGATCAAGTGGTTTGCTTTACTTTTCCGCCTAAGACTGAGTGTGTTTGAGTAGCCTCTCTGCTCTTTGGATAACTTATTTAGCGAGTAAACTAGTAGAGACCTTCTGACAAAGCTAAACTTGGACGAAAGCTAAAAGCTGAATCAACAGATTAAGGGCTTGTGCCAGACGCGGTGCAGCGTTGCCCAATTTCCACTGTCTCGCTACAACTGTGGCATGTTGAGGCATGACTGTGTGCATTTCCACTCTGTACTCGCCTGTGGATTCCCAGCAGGTGATAACCACGCTGACCGCCGCTCAAGACACGACAGACGCCGCTCTCAACCGAGCCGCTCTGCTAAACCGATGGTCATGCAGGCCACTGAAGAAAATCATGTCACATCCAGCTGTCAGTAATTTCGTAGCTGCTGTCTAACCTAAGAATTTCTGCGGCTTGGAGTTGTAATTGCTGTTTTAAGATAGTGTTAATGCAAGCCAAACATTCACTGCTGCTTCACATTAAAAGCCTAAAAACTGCGAGAAAGCTTTATTGTGAAGCAGCTAAAAGGAAGTGCAGCTTTATTTGTCACCAAGTCTACAAGCAAGATGTGGATGTATACTGTGCTTTTTTTAGTTTACAGCTTATAATTTTCCCTATGAGATTATGGGAAATAGTCACAGAAAACTGGTTAGATGAAAACAAGATATAAAAAGATGAATATCATCTTTTAGCCTTCTGTACTGGTATGAGGCAAACCATTCATGCTGTACCCACATCAAGAGCTGTGACATGGTTGCTCACAGTCTGACGCGGCGTGGATGTCTCAGCCATTGGCAAATTAAGCAAATGTGTAGGCCGTTCGGTGCCTCGTGCAAGCTGATGAACTCGCTCGAACAGGATGTTGCTGTTGACTAACAGTTCATATGAAAATCAGCCCGAACTGTTTAAGTGGGCCTGAAAAACACACATCAAAGAGGAGGTGAGAGAGGAGAGGAGGAGAACGACATGACAGACGAAGAAAATGACAGAGCAGAGATAAAAAGTCAAAGAAAGAGATTATGAATATGTACTTTGGCAAGATTTTGAGGAGACAGCTTGACAATGCAAATCCAAAAAAATACAAGAACGCACACAAAAAGTACGATGACAGTCAGAAACACGGAATGAAAGCAAAGAAAAGGAGCGAATAAAAGAGTGAAAGAAAGAACAGAAGCAGAAGCAACAGAAGACAGGAGAGACTGGGGGATATATTTAGCAGCTCATTAGTCAGAGATGTCCTCTACTCAGCAGGCTGGTCCCTCAGATGAGGCCCTTTGGAAATCATTATGACTGCCTGCTGCTTCAGACAACCACACACATTTCACTGGAAAACAATTTACAAACTGCCTCTCCGCTCCCCAGCCTTAATGTCGCTTCAAAATAATCCTCAAGTTCTGGAGAGAGGCCCAAAAAACAAAGCTTTGAACAACGCAAAGTAACATGGTGTTTTTAATAGTAACTGCGTGGGTTTTAACATTACATCCACTGCATTAGCACGAAAACAAGCAGTAAGAGCTGGGTTATGAATGCAGCTCCATACATCTTAACTTATTTTGTGCAGTAACAGACTCGACTGTTGGCGTGCCAGGTGCTTCCGCCACTCCCTTGCTTCGACATTCATTAACCTTTACTACACAACACCTATCACCTGCAGAGAACAAGATGGTGGTCAGCACACTGTGCACGCAAAACTGCAAGCCAAAATATCTGTAGCAGGAGAAAAATCTGCAGACCAATGTAATGAAAATAACATTAAATGAGAGTCAGAAAATGAAAATCACGTTCTACGATGAGCTTAGTGTTAGCAGGTGAAGTGATGTGTGGCTAACAATAATCCTGGCCATCTGGGCTCTTCACCAAGTAATGGAACTGTAAAGTGAATGAAATGGTCTTGGTCGCCTGTCCGCACTGCAGTGTCTGTTTCCATGGAGGGTTTTTTTTTTTCTTTCGTCTGGCGAAGCGTTTAAAGTTTCCCTTTAGGGCTTGATTGGGTGGGAGAGCTGTTAAATGACACAGGGTGAGAGCAGAGAGTGATGGCTCAAGTGATAAACACACAGGTAATGAAAGAGAAAGGCTGATGGATTCGACCAGACTGCCTCTAATGGGCTCTGCTCTCACCTGGCTAATGGCTGAAGCCTTAAAGAGAGGAAGAGGAGAGAAAGAAAGAACAGAGACATCATAGAAAAAGGGGGCTGTGCTGTGCTCAATATACTCAGTCAGACACACACACACCGAGTTAGCAGGCCTAATTGCAGACTGGTGATCTAGCAGAGCAGCAGCTTGCTGTGGTTTGGCCTATGGCTTCCAACACCCCCCTAAAAGCCCTCTTTGTTCTCACATTTCAGAAATGAGCCAGTAGCCAACATATTGCTTTACTCCTGCTCGCCTTCAAACCGCCTTGCTAACAGGACTTCAGGGGACTATTCTGAACAGTTAATTGCACAGGACCCATTGTTTCCCCCCTCCCCTCGGGCTGCACTGTTTGTAAAACCAGCCTATCTAGCAAACTTTCTGCTCGGGGAAACCAACATTGTGCAGCCAGACTCACACGCTGTGGGTTTTTATGCAGACACACACACAATTTTGTTTGGCTGCAGAAAAGCAACAAGTTTCAAAGACTACAGCTGTTTGAAGACGCCAGAAGTAGGGCATGGCTCATTCAGATATTTTCCTCTGTGGTCAGAGCAATGACGCTATGCTAGCTGCTCGAGTCTACTCTGCTATTAAAGAGAAAAAAGGGAGTTGTCAAGTTCTTTTTCCTTGAGCAACTCGTCTTTCGAGAAAACATCCTCACATCCTTGGGTAGGTCCTACACATTGATGCAGGCCCTGCCAAAACAAAGGGAACTGTCTGTGCAATAGGCCTTCGTCAGCTGGAGAAAAATGTGGTCAACTCAAGCCAAGAACGGATAACAATAGATCGTCAAAAACAAACACAAATCTCAGAGGAAATTAAAAAGGCAGCACTCTGCTCCTTCTCGTGCTCTCCTCCCCTTTCACCTTGCTCTTTTCTTTACCCTATGACTCCACTTGTCTTCCAGGCATGGGGAAAGCCATTTCCCGTTCTCACACATGAACATACATAAACGTCACCGCCACACTGAGCACACAGCGGGCTTGTTTGTGGGAGACTTCTGGATCGCGCTGGCGCTTTCCTGTACAGCTTTAACTCAACTTCAGGAGACAATGGGCTTTTAGACGGAATCGTTTATCTGTTTAAGTGGACCCGCAAGGATGGTCCAAGTCTTTTTCGCCCCCTGGCATGTCACAGTGCTGGAGCAGAAAACATGGCATGTGATCATGTGAGCAGACCCTTTGGCGCTCAGAGTTCCCATCTCAACTCTGTCAGTTCTGACTCACTGTCTAGGTCCACTTCCTCAGAAACAAACCACAAAGGCTCACTGTAAGGAACTGACACCATATTAGGAACTAAGCTCTATGCAGCCAACATTAGTGGGATGTCAGATTGAGAGAACACATGAAACAAGCAATATTTGCACTGCGCCCTGAAAATCCTCCAGACTGACGCCATTTATCCTGCGCGCACACAAAATCCAAGGTGCTGCTTTGTTGCCGTGTTTGTTTACTAGCACCCTGCTATGAATGCAGAGGATGTTTTTGTTTAGCATGTTGCTACTTTTGGAAGAATGTCCTGAATCATAAACACAAATGTAATCATACAGAGTAATCACAAACACAAATTTGAGGCATGCATTTACATTAGCTCAGCAGATACCCTGCTGCTAATCTTGTTTACACGGAACAGCTGAACGACAGATAAAAAAGACATGACTTGGACCGTGATTGGCTCTAAAAATACCTCGGCCCCAAAAGGCTTTGTGACTACTTCCTAACAGAGCGTATTAACAGATACAAGAAATTGTTGTCCTGACCTTTCCACAGAGAACATGAAGCCACCGACGTAGAGGCTTAAAGCTTTTCCGTTCTTTGTTAAAGGAGGCAAAAATGGGACCAAAGAGCACCTCAACCTTTATGGTCTGTCATTTCGTCTCCCCACCTGATTTCCCATCAGTTAAAGACCAAATTTCCCATAAAAGTAATATCCACAAAATCTCCATAAACCCACAATAGAAGTTTGACGCTGCTCTGTGCCGTATGCGACTCTCTGGCGTTTAGAGTTTGTCCTCTAGTCTGCAAATGCTGTACAGTATATTTTTTAGTATCCATTTCTATTCATGCCGCCACACTGCTATTTGTATGAGTCTGGAATAAGCCTGTCAGCAGTGATGAAATTTCATATTCATGAAAATTTCCAGAGCAATCTCCATCCCTGGAACACGTCAAGGGATTACCTGTGTGAATTATGTATGGTGAGCAGGAGCGATAGAGGGAGGCCGGTGAAGAGAAGAACTAATAACATGATGACTTTAAAGCTTTAAAATGAGCGTCTCACCTTCATGGTAATATGTCTAATTACAGATTTAATTTCAATGCTGCAATTCATGCCCTGGTTGTTTTACTATTGTAATTGCTCGTACGCTAACATACATCCCATTTATGCTGTTCCTACTTATATTCACTTTTCTTGAGCTGTGTCTTATTTCTCATCGATAAGCATTAAAGTTTCATCGTGAAGAAAAATCAACAGTGAAAGTCTTAGAAAGGAGCAGTAGGTCTTGTTTATAAAACTACTTTCTGGGTTTTTTCTGTTAGTTCAGTTATCAGGAAACTGTTATCTTCTTTCCCTCAATATACAATGTAATTTGCTTGTGGCGTTTGAATAAATATTTTAGTTCATACTACAGTGGCTGAATTGAATTGAAAATACTGAAAAACTATTTAAATCATTCATCATTAACATGTATTTCAATACAGTTTGCCCAAACCCTCCGCAAGCCATTCCCTGGAATTATTTATATATTTTACCTTATATTCGTTTAGTGCAAGAGAGAAAATATCAAGTGCTACACAGCATTTTGAAGAGCCAGAACCCTTGAACTGTGAGTCAGCATAAATACTGCCTTGTGTATTATGAGGAAGTGATTACGCTAGAAATACACTGGTATGACAGCAGTTAGAAAATAACCAGTCGGTGCAGTCAAAGCACCATGTACAATTTTCCATTACGTGTTTGACAAGTAGGCTAATTACAACATTTAATAATGACATTGCAAAATGAAAACAAAAGAAACCAAGTTAAAAAAAAAAGTTTGTTTGGGTGTGTTGTCAAAGCAGACTCATTCAACAAACTAATCACATAGTAAGACTATGATTAGATAACACAGTTCAAAAATTAGACTGTCTTTAAACAAACCAGTTGAAAATAATCCACACAGAGAACTATCTGTCCTTTTCCATCAGTTGACTGGCAGTCTTAAAGGCACAGGTGCATCATGGGTACTGGAGAGTAATTCTTGGTAGCACATGTGTCCCTACGTAATACACCAACTGTCACAAACATGGTCGATACAGGATCTGCCTTTTTATACAACACGTCACAATTTTTTCGTGCAGCCTAATCCTGCATGTTACATGTTTAACGTCCATGAAAAATCACAGAAGGCCAGAAAGACAGATTTGCACACATGCACATAGAAATACAGTACACAGAGCACGTGGGTTGGGGATTTGAGGACACATTTCCTTGGTATTGGTAGGCAGTGTATGTGTGTGAGTGTGTTGGACGCAGAACGTGAGCGTGATATCAGCCCCTCTGGGCTCTACATGAATCATGTGTATTACATAAGACAGAGTGTGTGTGAGAGAGAGAGAGATGATACACTTGGGATCAGCAGTGCCCTCCCCCTGCCCATCCACCCATCGCTCTCTCTCTCTTGATTCCTTCTGTTGCCGATTCTCACACTCATACACACATTCATTTATTAAAGACGTTTAAGAAAGGAAATCAATTAACGCTTTTAAAAAAAAAAAACATCCCAGAGCCTTAAACCACCCCTCACACACATTCACTTATTCACACATACACAGTCCGCCTCCTCTCTGTGGCAAGGACATCTGGCACATTTCACAAGCTGGCTATGTGAGGGGAGCGTGTGTGTGTGTGTGTGTGTGTGTGTGTGTGTGTGTGTGTGTGTGTGGTGCATGAGTGTAGGTAGTGTGTGTTTGTTTGGGGGGAGGGGACTGGAACATTGGAGGGCTAAAGTGAAAGGAAAGCTGGCACAAGTGAAGGGGTTCAGCGAGTACATGCCATCAACATTGTATTCCTTTTGAAGACACAGAGGATACAAGCTTTAAACTTCCCGTGATGCTTGATAATAACTGGCATTACCTATGTTTACTTTAACTTTCAAATGTGAACCAAATTTTCAGTCAGTCAGCTCAACCTGATATTTCACATTCAAAGATAATAATCTGAGATGTCAGGCTGAAATACAAAACCTGATCTGAAGGTTGTTGTGGAGTAATAACCAGAGCTGGCTAGCCGTGCTAAAAGCTCTCAGAGGACACTAAATGTCATGGCTGATTATAACCTTATGACAGCAATGTGACCGCAGACAACATCATCTCTCTGTTTCACTCAATAGCGGAGGAAAACTGTTGTGACTCATTAGGGCAGTGAATGGATTTGCAGAGTGTGTGGGATTGAGCTCTCAGCTGCTGCTTGGAGGCAGAGCAACCTGACCGAGCCAAGGGTAAAGGAAGCCAATTTAATCTAACTGACCTGCAAGACAAGGGGAAAATAACCTCAATCAATTCACGAGAGACAGGCGAAGATGGCGGTTTGTTCGATGTGTATCATGAGGGAGCAGAGACGGAGAGGGGGAAAAAAAAAAAAAACGTGTGTGGGTTTGCGTGTCTGCGTCTTACCTGATGCGTGACCATGAGGGAGCAGGGTGAAGAGGAGGAGAAGCGCGGAGGCAGCCAGCCTGTGGGCTAGAGAGGAGGAGGCGAAGGAAGAGGAGGAGGAGGAAGAAGAGGAGGACAGGGCTCTCGTCTGAAACGCTACCATTCCATCGCACATCTTTTCCTCCGGCGACCAGCGAGAGTCCTCTACGGCTTAACCTGTCCAGGCCACATAAGAGAGGAAGGGATAGAGAGGGAGGGGGGGAGGGAGGACGCGGATTACTATCAACATTCAGCGAGGATTATGTAACCAAAAGCAACACAGAGAGACAGGAGGGAATAGAGTGAGAGAGCTATATAGACTGAGAGAGAGAGAGAGAGAGAGTGACAGAGAGAAGGCCTTCTCTGCACGTCATCATGTAACAGTTGGTTTACTGATAATAACAACGGCATGAATGACTCCATGTGTACTTCCTGCTCTCATGGTTTAGTTCCTTAAACGGCATTCTGCTTTTAACGCCACCCCCCCCAGACAGACGTCCATTTCCAGCTCCCCTTATTTTAAAACGACCAGTGGCAGCAGCAGCAGCAGGAGACTTCCTCTGATCTCCCCTTGATCCCCACTTTTGGCTCTGCCACAAGATCTAACTAAATAAACCAGCCATTACACTCTGCTGTAGATGATGCAACAGGGAAACGGATCCCTGCTGCTGATGAGGTAGCAGCATTAGGACGAGAGGAGCTAAAAATGTGTGTGTGTGTGTGTGAGAGAGAGTTTAACTTTTGCAAAACTCTTGATGGCCAGGAGAGGAGCTGCATGTCACTGGAGCTCCATCATAAAATGAGTAAAATTTCAGTAGGTGTATGACTCCAACTACTCTCTGGTGTTTGGACAGCACTGTCCATCTGCTAAACTTATGTTTATGTGCTATTATACACTCCTGTTAAATGTATAAATGCACACAAACAAACTTTTGTAGCAGGGATTTCTCAAATGAGTAAGAGGGTACAGTACTTTACAGTTGAATGACAAACAGATGCCATACCACCGTTGGCTCAGCTGTGATGCTACTCTGCCATATGCTGCAGATTGTTACAAGCCATAGAGTTTGATGGATAAATTATGTTAACTATGTCAGGTGCTACCTTCTGAAATATCTCCTGTATATAACCTTCAACCTACAGTACATCAGTCTAATAACCTTCTGTTTAGTTCCTTGCATCTTTTATTAGTAGCAGCAAAAAATGCTGCTTCTCCATTTGTCAGAGTTTGTATCTACTTTAAGTGGTTTCTGCTGTAAGTGTCTGCAAAAAAAAATCTAAAATGTAAGTGTAAAATCAAACACTGCATTCCCAGAACAGCTGGACAACAGTAGAGAAAAGCAGGGAGGAGATAAAGAGTGATTGAGAGACACCTTTAAACGGCATCAGTGGGAGGAAAAACACATCCATATGCAGGCAGACAATATCACCGTCATCCTCTCTTCACAAATCTCTCTCCATGATACCAACTTAACGAACTTCCTAAAAGCATTTGTTGGTTGATTGGGGGGGGGGATACAATGAGATGTGCGCTGTCATTACATAAATGAGATGCAGGTGCTCAGTCTTGGTCATGTTGCTACAGAGAGATTGGGATGAAGTAGCAGTAGTTGTGTTTTGCAGGGAACTAGCTCGCAGGCAGGCAGCATATCCTCAAGAGAGGGCAGAGGGCCCATTACACTTACACAAGGCTGCTGAGCTAATGGCTACGGTAATGGCATGGCTGCACATTGAGAGCCGCGAATTTGATTGCAGATCTGCTGCGTGGTCACTGGCACTGCCACAGACAAGCCGGAACTACTGTGATGAGGGAAATAACTGGAGACACACATGCACATATATAGTTGGGTGACTGATTAGTCGGTTAATCAACTAGTCAATCAACAGAATAATAATAATAAGTTGTTTCAGCTCTACATGTGATATTATCACTTTGGGAAATTTGGATGGACATTTTACAGACCAGATGATTACAAAACTCCATGCTGGCAGGTTCTCTCAAAATGCTGCGAATCAACGTCAGCATATTCTCGATGACAAAACACGGCCCTCCACCTTTCTGATGTCCACAAGGGTAGGACGGAGAGGCATACCTGCCTGCAGCGCAGGCCGGTGGGAGAGAGTGACGTAAGTTGGCTTTGGCAGGACAGTTTGGGTACTGCATTGAGCCAAAGGGCAGGAAGTCAAAAACACATGCGGGGACCTGTGCCAGCCATTTGATCCATAGACACTTTCTCATTTGTCCATGTTGGGATCAAAGCACTGCTGCTAAGGCCTGGGGTACAGCGAGGCCCTATGACAGATGAACATCTTAGAAATATCAATGACAAATTAAAGCGAATGGCAGGACAAAAAAATAGCACGTGCTGTGTTCAAAGGCACTTGTTGGGATGTAAATAAGCACTTGGATGGCATTTATAATGCAGGGTTGACCTCTGGAGAGAGCTGAGGGCAGAGTATTGACCGGCCTGTACGTTTGCAAAGTGAAAACTTAAGCAGAATTAGCTTAATTGCTTTCACCAAGAGCATCTGAGAAAGGAGAAAGTCATTAACGCTGTGCTAAGGTATCCTAAAAAATACAGCATTCCAATTAGCTAGAACAAGATGGCTCGAAGCCTTGAAGGAATTTTTTGCAGATCTTTTAATGCACTGACTTCATGTTCATGGATTTAATTGATTACTACCACAGCAGGCAGTTTGACAGCAAAAGAACAGAAATACTTCATGTTTGAATGTCAACTTTCTAACGTGCAACTGTGTGTGTTTCCTGTCAGACACCACCAAAGATGTTTAGCTTGACACATCACATGAAAGACTGTGCTGCTATTTTAAACTTCAAGAGAGTTAGGTTCTGTTTCCTGGAACAAAATTTTGTATCAAGCCACATAAACAAACACTTCCTGCCAGCAGCTGCATGTAGCCAGGTAACATTAGCGTATCCAAATCCACAGTTTAGGGCCTGTAATGACATTGGTGTGCGTACAGTCAAACAGTGCATGTTTAAATAGCCATCAGTATCATTTCAAAGTCATTTTAGGTGGCTGACATTCAACTCATTATGGCAGTATGACTAATCTCAGGTATATTAGTGTCACTGGAACAGGATAGTTGACAGGATATGATATATCTTATCAAGCTTGAAGCACCAACAGAAGTGCTACAAGAACGAATACAAAACAGACAGACTGACTTAACAGATTTAAGATTTAAAAATGTAATGACGTGAAACACATCAGCTCATGCATTCAGATGTCGTTAGAATAGCAAACACTACCTGGCATCATAAAAAGAACAAGACAACTTCCTTGTTTCATTCTAAATAAAGCTCTGTGTGGCTGGGACTACTTTTAATAATTAAATAGAGTTTTCATTTTAAAAAGGAGAGAGACATGGCTCTATAAAAATTATACGAAGATTTAATGTCATAATTGTGTGGCATGCTGCTTAATTGGCCATCATAATGAATGGGATCATTTGGTTGCAACCCAATAAAGACACAGCGTTCTGTGCCACAAGCACACGAAGAGGGGAGCAGCCATCCAGCAAAACTGGTGTTGCCAGTTCAAGTTTATCACTATGTTTCGGTGGAGGAGGGAAGTATGTTGTACAAAGTCTCAAATCTGCAGCTCACTGTCAGATTAGGACAGTGAAAAAGTTACAAATTTATGAATGACAACAACTCTTTGCTAAGTCTGACATCCAGTTTTTGTACATTTGGTACTTACTATTGTGGTAACAGAGTATCAACAGTATCACTCAAATAAAACTATAGTTGAAAGGATTAATCAATTGTCCATCCATTTTCTGCTGCTTATCCAGAGCCAGATTGTAGCCCATTTTAATTATCACAATCAAGCTAAAATGCTAAATGTGCTCATTCCAGCTTCTCACAATATGAGGATTTGTTTATTTCTCGGTTCTATTTTTGGTCAGTATATTACAGCATAAACAAAATCTCTCATGAAAATAAGCTAGTTGCTGCCCTAAATGACATTTCTAAAAATAGCAATGCTATTTGTCAATTGTGTCGGCCACGCTTCAGCCCCCTTCATTAAGAAAGTAGAGGTTTTCACAGCATAAATACTTGGTCTGTTTAGTCCACTGCTTAGGGAAAAAACTATGCAACTCTCCACTTCAGACACCAGTGAGACAACCAGCCAGCCAGCAGGCTGCTACTGCAGTTTTTCAGATGCCCGGGGCTCCTGGAATGCAAAGGGAGCCAAGGAGAGCAGCAGCGCAGGCATGTGGTCCGGGAACAGAGAGCACTCAGTGTGCCAAAGAAACAGCCGGGAGGAGATTTCCACCCGATAGGCCCCAATGCTACTGCTGCTGGTAGAGTCCGCCTGGGCCTGCGGAGGGAGCCCAGAGACGGGGCTCTGCATGGCAGCACAGAAAGGACCCTTTGTTATGAAGTATTATGTAGTGTTAAGCCCCACAGCACCCGAGCATCCCTCTGTACCGCGGCAAAGAAGGGGACAGAAAGATGGAGAGGAGGAAGAAAGAGAGTGGAAAGACAGAACATAAGGAGAGAGAACAAGATGAAACAAGAGACTAAAAGGGGAGTAGGACTAAAAATGTGAGACACACTGTCATATATTATGTTGTGTACAGTGGTGAAATGTAGGAAATCTAAGAATGGGATTGAAGCCAAACGCAGTGTTCTTATCTTTACTCACAAGATGTTTTCTCTAAGCTATGTTGTCAAACAGAAAAAGCCTCTGAATGCTGGACTGGGAGTTATAAAAATCTCACTGCAGCTACACAATGGCTTTTAAATTGAGAACCATTAAAGCTGCACATTGTATATGTGCTAGTTTCTCTGTGAAAGCCAGACTGTGTACAATGTGCCAGAACAAAAACATGTCAATCCGAACAATGGGAGTCAAACGGGCAATTGTGACACTTGAAAAAAATCATTCTAATCAGCTGTGCAAAGAAAAACATCTTTAGGTTGGAATCAAGCCGGGAAAAGTAGAACTCACAATGTCCAGCAAAATAAGATAAAAATATAGTGAGAATCCAAGCAAATCTGATATATGACAAATCTATATTGTCTCCACCCAAACTCATAACAACAACATGTGGTGCTCCATGATTTGATCAAAACATGCCAGCTCTATATTAGACGCATCACCAAACTGCTTAGAGAGAACATTAAAACCTCTCCTCGATTTAACAGGTCTCAGAAATGATCTTTGTTCTCCATTATGACGACAAGCAACAGCTCACATTTGGACTTCCCTGTCTTTTGCAATGGTGAGTGTCATATCTCGCCATCTAACAGGAAACGACTCGAAACTTTTACTGGAACAGGAGCGGGGGTGTAAGCAAAGAGAGAGACCCTCAAAACTCAATAATACACCCTGCCACTGGATGAAACGTGGTCAAGTTGCCTTCAGAGCAGCTCTGAAGCGGAGTCACACGCTTAGACACGTGCAACTGTACTGAGAGCTATTTAAACAAAGACACACATACACACACACACACACACACAGTCACACAAAAACAAAGCAAGCTCAATCTAACAAAGCAACACATACAATTATTATCTTTGCTTCAGCTAGTTTGATGTTTATACACCGTAAATAATTCTGCTATGATGAGACAATGTTTTAAAGCTACTTATTATTGTTTACATGAGCAACAATACAGTAAAGATACAGCTGTTAACCAGCTACTAGAGGATGTTTCATTCTTTAATTGTATCTTTAATCACTTTGTCAATCAAGTGTATGTTAGCTTAAAAAGACGTATAACCAATTATAAATGTGATAAATATGTGGCTAACACATTTTAGCTAGCTTAATTAACAACACACTTGATTAGGCGAGTTGGCAAAAACAGACAAAATAGACAACCCATTATTTTAAAAGAGAACTTTCTAGCTTGTTTCGGTTCTGTTATTTTAGTTAAATAGTCGACAAACAGACAGAGAAAAGCCAGGAGCAGAGATCTCTCAGTGGCCTTTCTGTGCTTAGCTTGCGAAAAAAAAAAAAAACAGACCAGACTCACCAACGTAAAGGTTAACGGCAGCGAGTCCTCCTCTTAAAGCTTCACATCCGAGACATTAACGGCGGTAAAAGTGGATAAACCCGAAACGGAATGAGGCCAAATAAGAGAAAAAATCTACTGTTTTCGTCGTTTAGTTCCGTTGTTCCTCTCCGCTCTCCGGCTCTTTTATTGTAGGTGTTGCGGAAACTGTCGCTGTGAGGAAAAACTCGACCAGCTGCCTCGATCTCGCGCGGTCTCCATGGCTACCCCGTCAAAGGGGGCGGGGCCTAAATATGACAAGCCAACCACAGGGCGCAACTTCAAAATAAAAGCACTGAATTTGTTCAGGGGAGACAAAAGAATCGACCAAAAATGAAAAATACACCAAAATTGAGAGCAATGAATACTGCAAATGATATAAATTACATGTATGAAAAAAATGCATCTATAAACGCATGTGTATGTGCCATTATAGATTATTTTCATGTACAGATGTATGACTATTTGCAGATTTTGGCTGCTGAATAACAGAGAGGCCAAGCTGTAATAATGAAACCTATACAAATTTACAGACATTCATGAATTTTAATTACTTTTCTTAGAATACTATCATTATTCAATTATTGCATGTAAGGTGCCAGGATAAAGATATTTTTTCATTCATTCAAATGAATCTGATTTTGTGATGTAGGCCTATTTACGTGTTTAACCACAAAAATAAATCAAATGCTAAAATACAAAACCATAGTCCATATTGGACTGAGGATGTCTTATGTTTTTGTGTTTCACTTTTTGATATTGATATTTGCATGCTGAGCTACATCATATATCTGTTATATTTTAAGATGTGTTGCTTCCTGAAAAGAAATGTGATTTGTTTGTTCCTAAGTTTGTTCATGTGATTCAGATTTTCTAGCTCTCTAGTCCCTTTTGATAAATGTCAAACACTGAATGCTTGTCTCCAGCTTGATAGGGGTTGATGAACTGTGTAAACACCAGGGACAAAGAGAGAATACATCATCACAGTGTGCATATGCATTAGGTATACACTTAGAGGAGTTATTGCTCTTTGTTAAACCCAAAAGGTGAAAAATAGATGCATGATCTGAATGTGCTTATACAGTATGGCTATATTTCATTATGTTGTATACAGTTTTGCGCTGTTTATCTTGCAGATAGAAGATAAAAGAGATCGAGTGGGTGGAAATGTTAGTTTCATTCACTCAGAGGGGAAGAAAGTGAGATCTCTCATCATACATCACCGCAGCTCATGCTGCACTGTAACCTTGCAAAACATATGCGTCACTGTGAAGAATCATCAAAAGAGGCAGTCACATATTTCTTTAATCTCTACCTTAGTCTTATACACTAAGAGAGTTCAAAAAAGACTTGCAAACATCTCTGTCCTTAAACTAGAGATCAAAAAACATTTCACCAATCATGTCATCCACACATATAGAGTAGCTGTTCTAGAGAAAATGACGGGCTTATTGATTGTTTGGAGCATTGAAATATATAGGGAAGCATCCAAAGAATGCTTGTTGAGTAATGCAGACTAGGAAAATATAAACTGTCTTTAATGTGAGGATAATTTCTTCCTTTATACTTTAAGTCATTTTCAGTTTGCACAGAAAGTCATAAATGCACCAAGACAAAGTGTCTAGTGCATCGTATGGAGCTCACAGTGCCTTTAACACTCACATTAATATTTAGCAAGGAGAGACATTTTTTATGGTGTAATATTTTATTGACAAGAATTTGGCTCATAGTGTCTCTTGATATGTATAATTTATATTACTATAACAACTTTGTCTATGCTTTCCCCCTACATACATATTTCTTGCACTGCCTTTCAAATGCTGTTCTAAATAATCTGTCTCTGCAGTTGTTATGATGTTATTGCACTTAGCAAATGGTGCAAAGGTGCACTCCAGTCATGTGAATCATTTCATGCAACCCTTGTAAGTAGGAAGGAAATTCTTACCCCAGCGATAACTGAAGAGGTGCTCCTTCAAATGTAAAAATGCACACGTTGAAAATTGTCACACTGCTTTACTGTCCAAATGCAGATCACTATTTTACTTAAAACATAACATGGAGTCAGATGTTTACAAGTTTGTCAAATCAAGATAGCTTTTACTTTCACTTTCTCCAATTCCAGTAAACTTGGCTTCCTCCCTAATCTCTATTTACACCCCACTCCTCTCTCAATTTCCCTTCTTTGTCTATGGGTTTGAAGTGCTGGCACAGGCCAAACATTGATTGAAAGGATATAACTCGTGCTAAACACCTTGAAATGTCACTGAATCCTGTAAAGAACCTCTGACAAGACACCCACAGGTCTGCCCTGGAGATAAACAAGAGGCAGCTGAGCCCAGTCTCCTACCATTCTGCTCATTAATATTCAAATACATGCAGCAAGGTGGTCCAACATCTAATGAGATTATCTATTCCATATGGAGAACATGTGGTGTAAATGAGTTTCCCATCATGCACTCCTCCTGTCTGACGTTTCTCATGATAACACCATTGCTAACATACTCCAAACACCATGTATTGTGTTAGCAGGTCAAAATTAAATGTTATTCTTGTGCAGGAAGGTTGTCTTAACCTTTTCCAACTATAAATACTCTGTGTCAATGCTGACATCTAGTGGCTGCTGCACCTTTCTACATGTTTGAAAAGCTATCATATTTTTTGGCAAATAATTATGAATTATTAAAATAAAATGCTTATTCTTTAAATTTGTTTTATCATATGTCGTCTTACGTTTCAAGCAGTTAATGTAAATTCTCTCACTGGTGCCCATCCATTAAATAAATGGACCGTTTCATTCCACAGGGGGAATCACTTTCTACTTTCCTTCTCAAACCATCATAAACCTATCTTTTGAATTCTATTTTAATCAATATAATGTGAATACATATTTTGTATATAGGGTGAGTATATAATTCATTGCAATTCCCAAAATAAACAAACACCGGAGGAAGCTGATAAAAGTCCCCCCCCCCCTTCTTTGGCAAAGTGGTTTCGCCCAGCTGCTTCCTGCTCGTTAGCTGCAGCTGCTTTAACGTTGAATCATTGTTAACATCAGTGTTTCGTAGTTTTACAGGTATGTTTCTCAGCTACTTTCTGACTGATGGGATATAATATTTTGTTACGCATTTGTACTATAACCAAAATAAGTCTGCAGAGAGTCAGTTTGCTCACAACAAAGGCGATAAACCAAAACTATAATCAAGCTTAAATCTGCAAAGTTGCTTTCTTGCTAACGAGCTAATCAGTTTAGCTACATCAACAGCAGAAGTTCATGCACAATGTAAAGTTAGCTTTTATGTTTTGGTTGCTTACTAATCGTATGTGGTTCATGTTGATAATAGTGAGCTGTGTTGTTTGACCTTTCACCCAGTTAAACACGGTCGTGTCCCTGTATGCCCCCTTTTCCATCAGCAGAGAAGCCTCAGCAGTTTTAATTTAGCTCCACTTAAAACTAATATAATAACTCATAACTGCATTACTCTGTCAATTAAAGGCCATAAAGAGCCAAATTCTGTTTAACTAATCTTTTTTAAAAAGTACACATTGAATACAAAAATATTGCCCCTATGTCCTTCATGGGGTCCTGATTATCTGGGTCAAAGGTGATAAGAGTTTACTTTGTCTGGGCCCATGAAATACACAGGGAAGCTATGGCATCTAAAGAAATAGAAAAGTGTTAACTAGGAAGATATATACTGGCTTTAATGTGAGGATAATATCATCTATATCACACAGTAACCTGTCCTTTATCGTTTTAGTCATTTTCATTTTATATAGAAAGTCTTAAATGGCCTGAAACAAAATGTCTGTAGCATTGTCTCAAGCTCTCAGTGGCTTTAGGAAATTACACTCATTACATAGAAAGAAGACCTTTTTATGGTGTAATATTTAAATGACAAGAATTTGAATGGCTCTTAGTGTTTTGTGAAGCTATTCTTTTTATCTAGACTTAAACGCAGGTGATGCCCATGTGTCTTTCACCGAGTACTGATTATCTGTGTGAAAGGTGACACCTGTTTACTTTTGGCGTTGAAGGTTTTACTTGCCCTTAAGTGTCTGCGCAGGGTACTGTCAGCGCCTTTCAGAATACATCATGTTCTCTATTTGTTTTGGAATATTTTTTGCCCAGGTTCAAGGCACTCCTTATGTTAAACATATAAGAAAAATCTAAATTAAAAATGCCAAGATGTTAATCAAGGTTGGTGGCATCTGAAGGAATCTACTGAAGCTCTATGAATTAAAGCATTTTTAAAAAGCTATCTGCCTTTATTGATAATAGGCAAATTGAATTTTACAAATCCATGAAGTGCCTGGGACACTCTTAATACACATTCTGGCTCCCAAGATAGACATGTATAAGAACCCCTCGTATAAATGAATCAATAAAATACATACAGAATCTCATCTGGCAAAAAAGTTATTGTTCTAATATTCTAATTAGAAGATTATTGAAGATGGGTGATTATCAACACTGCAAAGCTTCTCAGTAACACCTGACATTCATGTAATTCTTGATTTCCTTGACAGATGCAGTGACAACATTGCTGTGCTGAAATAAAGTTGAGTAAAGGGAAAGGACGCTCAGGCCGTTACGTTGAGTCACTGTGCCAACTTTGAAGAGCTAAAATGGCCTCACAAATCCGCCTGAAAATTCTCCCCAGCGTTCGTTGTTTCTTTGATAAACTGGTTCAGGTGAAAGTAGAGGGACTAGCTCCTCACAAACAAGTTGAACTGAGGTCCAAATTAATAGACGACAGAGGAGTGACTTTCAAGGCTTCTGCCCTGTACAAAGCAGATGGAACTGGGCAGGTGGATGTCAGCCGTGCCCCGTCTCTGGGAGGAAGCTACACCGGAGTGGAGCCCATGGGTTTGTTTTGGGCCATGGCACCAGACACTCCACACAATAAAATTTTGAAGAAGAATGTGCTCAGCCCAACGCTGGTGGAGCTGGAAGCACTGAGTAGAGAGACTGGTGAGCTCTTAGCCTCTGAAACCAACGAGAGAGTATACATGACAGAGGGGATGAAGAGAATACCTGTGGAGGAGGGAAGAGTACGAGGAGTCCTCTTTGTTCCACCAGGTTAGTAGAAAACTGAGTAATGAGAGCTGAGAAAGATGCAAAGAAATTTGACAGATCCTATTTATTTTCTTGTTTTTTCCAGGAAAGGGTCCGTTTCCAGGAATAGTGGATCTGTACACATTTGGTGGAAGTCTGACTGAGCCCAGAGCCAGCCTCCTGGCAAATAGAGGTTTCGTTGTTCTGGCACTGGCCTATATTGGCTACAAGGATTTACCGAAAAAACCCAAGAAGTTGGATTTGGAGTACTTTGAAGAGGCTGTAACATTTCTGAGGAGACAGCCAGAGGTTAGTAGAAAAAAAGAAGAAGATAATCCTAGTTATGTTTTTTGTACTTATTGTGAATATTGTGAAAACAGTTACTGCGTATTTCATAAGATGTAAAGTGGGAATATATCAGAAATAGAGGCCTATATTTATACTTACTGTGTCAATGTTGCCATCTAGTGGCTACTTTCTATTTTACAGCCCTTCTCTGTAATCTATGCAAATTCAAGATGATTCTAGAGCTGAAACAATCAGTTCATTCATCTATTAATAAATGGACAGGTAATAGGTCTTCAATCATTTTGATAGGTAATTAAGAAAAATGCTAAACATAATATTGGGGGGGGGGGTTCCTTTCAGTATTTTATGACATTTTTGAAGTAAGACAATTAATTGATTTCCTCTGTTTATTTAAGCTCTGCTTCCGAGTAGAATTGAGACATGGTTATTATTTATTGATCAACACATCGTATAACATAGAACATAGTAGCTGTTGTGATAATTAACACAATACCTCTGTGTGTAGGTTAAAGGTCCTGGGATTGGCATCATATCAATCTCTCACAGTGGCGGTGTGGCTTTGACGATGTCATCTTTCCTCTCTGGGATCTCAGCGACCGTCTGTATTAATGGCTGCAATGCAAACACTGTGCTTCCCTTACACTACAAAGACCTTGTTATTCCTCCACTTACCCCTGTCTTGGAGAATGTAAAATTTACAGACTCTGGCCTTGTAGATATACGTGATGCCTCACCAGACCCCTCCTTGGAGGAGAACAGGGCGTCCTTGCTTCCAATTGAACGTGCCAGCTGCCAGTTCCTTTTTGCTGCTTCGGGAGATGACCACAACTGGAAGAGTGAGTTTTTTGCCAAGCAGGCTGCTGCGACGCTGAAAAGTCACGGCAAAGAGTCTTTTCAGTTGGTAATATACCCCAAAGCTGGACATTTTTTGGAAGTCCCTCACATGCCTTATTGCCCATCTACGTTTCATGCAGCAGTAGGGGGCAACGTGTTGTTTGGTGGGGAGCCAAAAGCCCACTCTGAGGCTCAGCTGGACCTGTGGGAAAGAGTCCAGGAGTTCTTCAAGAGCCACTTAGACAACAAGAGCACTTGTTAGCAAGCAATGCTGCATTAAGTGCATCAGGCATCCCAGAATGGCAGCGCTTAGTTATGCTTAGTCTTGACTTTAGATTCTAATGAATGAAAATGTCAAAGAGGTATTAAAGAGAGCTGTCGATCAATAGAAAATTGTTCTCTAATTATTTTTGTAATCGATTAATCATTT
Organism: Centropyge bicolor; assembly: GCA_037975185.1. NCBI lineage: Eukaryota > Metazoa > Chordata > Actinopteri > Pomacanthidae > Centropyge > Centropyge bicolor. The sequence goes on from JBBMOC010000006.1 coordinate 12,887,549, forward strand.
TAATTATTTTTCAAGCAAAAATGACAAACAGTTGCTGTTTCTTGGGCATTATGATGGTAAATGAAGACTATTTGGGTTTTTGACTGTTGTTTAGACAAAAGAAGCAATTTCAGCCTTCGGCTCAGGGGAAAACATGATGAGTATTTCTCAAATTTTATTGAAATTTTTTAGGCTAAACAATTGGTCGGGAAAATTATCAGCAGATTAATCGATAATGAAAATAGTTGTTCGCAGCCTTCTGAGTGTTAAACAGTACTATATTAGCATTCTTTTGTTGAAGCTTTGGTTCTTTTCTAAACCTGAAACAAACTTTAGCACGTATTGGTTCCAACTGACACTTTTTTGGTCGCTGTCGCTTCGGTAGCTGTCGGTCACATGACACAGACGTAGGTAGGTAGGTAGGTAGATACTTTATTCATCCCCATGTGGAAATTCGCATACGTATGTATGTATTAAGATATAATTCTTTTTCACAGCAGATATTTTGGCCTGTTGTAGCAGGAAAATCACAGTTACAGCAAATACTAATCATTTAAGTATTCCACTAAGGGGAAGCGGTGGACTGTCCCACCACCCCAGAACTAAATGGAATGCAGCCATCAGTGTTATTAAATACAGCTGTGCTTTTCCTACAATGACAAAATATTTGCTGTGACAACGACCTGTATATCACAGGCACCTAAATAAAATCTCAGAATGAGTAACATGATGTACGGTTGGAATCAATGACTAATCATCTGAACTAAGCTCTTTATTCAACACTCCTGTCTCTGTGGTAAGTGCAGTGTTATCATCCTGAATTCCTGGTGTTGGTGATAAAAGCGGATAAAAGTTTAATTATTTTGACTTTGTGTGGTTGAGTTTTTTTTGTTTGTTTTTTGGAGAAGGACTGTGCTATAATTCAATATTATGTTTTCCTGACTTTGAGTGGCCTCCTCTTGTGATAATATTATCTTATGGTTTTATTTTTTGCTGTACAAATAGATCATTCCAAGAAAACTCACATTTAAAAATGAACTAGTTATCAGCTTGTTCAGCATAACAGTGGAGAATAGTTGATTGCTTTGAACACTAATATGATTGTTTCACTGAAAAATATTCTTATAATAAAAATTGATAGCATCATCATCATGATGTTGTTTCAGCCTCTTACTCCAGTCAGTGTGATCAAGTACAGCAGCCTCATTTGTGCAAATGTTGGCATCTAGTGGCAGCTCAGCCTTCCTACATTTATCTTGGACGTCCACAGAAAAGTGAGGTATGTTTTGTCCCATACAATCTGATGTGTTGATGTATTGTTCACTGATATAAATCCTGTTCTGTTGAGGTTTGTTTTACAATGTTTCTGTTGAGATATTCACATTATAACAAATCTTTAAAATAAGTGATAATTTCATTCTCTCACCTTTAAATGTTGATCTGAGCTGTTTCTCTACAATTAACCTATAGATCATCTCCTCAGTAGATCCATCCACTCCAGTGGTTTCACTGTTATAAATCAAGACATGAAGTCAATTCTAAAATACTGTCTTGCTTTACTGAGGCACTGTATGTCCTCTCCCACTCTGGCATTTTCAGCAAACCAGAGAGGAATGTCACAAGCTCCTGTGAGAGAACAGACTGAGCAAGACAACAGCAGGGTTGTTGTTGAGGGTGAGACTCATGTTGGCCACATTCATATTAAGATATATTTGTCTGTCTGAAAACCAGATTCTGGGGTTGACATTTCACAGATAATAGTGTTTAAATTGTATGTAAAATTAAGACCAGTGTGAAATGTCTAACTGGGTATTTTCTGAAAGTATAGCACTATGATAATTTTATTACTGATCAATGTGTAGTTTTATTAATGATCAATTTATTATTTTATTTTTTTCAGTGTGTGGCTTAATTAGTGATCAGTTTGTGGTTTCATTACTGACCAATGTGTAAATGTATTAATTATTGGCATCTAATTTTAAGACTGATCAGTGTGTAGTTTCCTTATTGATCAGTGTGTAGTTTCATTTCTGATCAATATGTAATTTGAAGACTGATCACTGTGTACTTTGATTACTGATCAGAGTGGAGTTGGTCCACCCTCCTCTTCCTCCCTCTGCTTGTCATTCATAAGATTCAGTGGAGTTTCTTGGCTGTGGAGGAAGAGGAGGGGCTCTGCTCTCCTCTCCAGTCTCACACTGTGAAATATCCAGCCAGTCTATCAGTGCTCAGCCTCTGACAGTGCTGCTGGCAGCGGGACCATCAGTCACACTATCTTTCCTGTGGAGCTCCGGGAGGTGATGGTGGAGTGTCCCCGGTGTGGACCCTCGGCTGCCCGGTGTGGCTTCAGGTGCACTGGGTGTCGGTGCAGCCTCTCTGCGCACGGATCTCACAGCCTCTGCTTGATTTCTAACATGCATCCGCAATGGGAAAATATGTGCATGCATCCTTTTCCCCCGTGCTCTGATGTGTGACTACAACACCATGTTTTTGCCTCGTTTAAAATCCTGCATCTGCATCGCGCAACATCTGCATCTGTGCATGTGAGGTGGGAGATTTTCCCCCCTGTTTTGCTTCTCCATCAGCCAGCAGCAGGGATCAGTCATGCCTCTTCAATGCTGGACGCAGACAGCGAGACAGCCTTCATAAAGAAGCCGACATGGAGAGCGGGGTCGGGGACGCTGCAGTCAATCTCACCGCCGCCCACCTCCGGCTGGCTTGGCTGAACGGCTCCAGCCCGCCGCCCCGGTGGGACGGCAGCCCGCCGGCCGAGGGCGCCGGGCTGGAGGAGCAGCAGCGCCTCATCCGGGAGCAAGCCTACCGGGACTTCACCACCACCATCCAGGTCCTCATCCTCATAAGTTCCCTGCTGGGTGAGTGGCCTCTCATACAGACACATGTTGTCTAATAATCCTGCAGCATCAGCCAACAAATGGAAACACATTAGGACTGAAATTCTAGATTAATGTTTTCTTTGAGCCTCAAGAGTTGGAGTCCTGAATCTGGGTCAGGGGAACCTTCCTTTGGGAAACCCTTCTGACAGAATACTTAAAATATCAACAAACAAGTCTCACAAAAATAGACTTATCATCCCTGTGTAAAAGGAAGCAGCATCTTCTTCTGGTCACTGGAATAACAGGTTAGAAATAGATTGAATAGATTTTAGTTCATCTCTCTCATCTTCATCGCTCAAGTGTTGTGCATAGGATAAGATGTTTCTTTATTAGTCCCATGACAGGGAGATTTCCAAATGAATGTCTATTATACACCTTCCAAATCCAGAATAAAAGGTTTGTTGAAGATTTCGTCAGCCATAAAAACACAAATTCTATCTGTATTTTTGCATCTATTTGCTGGCGTTCCTCATTCAAACCACTGGTTCATGCTCTTTTAGTTGTATTGTAAACAATATTACAGCTTTAATTGCAAACACTGGAGCCACGTCAACTTGATAAAAGCTAAGAGGCCTCCTCTCCAAACTCTTTACAAAATTTGGACTTTGTATTTTTCCTATAGGATGATCACGACAGGTGGTGACACTCCCTTTGTTGAGCCTCTACCTGGTCAGACTCGCTGTCCACATCCTCCATATTTCCATCACTATGAACTCCACCTCCTTCTGTTATTTTGAAGTCGAGACAAGGACCAGTTCTTTGGTCATTTTAAACTTTCCTGTTAGCAGCTTATAGCTCCAACTGACAGTGATGCATAGGGATATACAACTGGAGACCAAATCATCTTGTTGCCTTACTGACTCTATTATTGGATGTTAAACTGAATGACAATAATATGTTAATTAATCAAAAATGAAAACATACCAGAAGCAAACATGGATTTAAGCAAAAAGCTGTAAGATGTATTTGATGCCTTCTTTCATTTACATGAATATTTAGGATGGCAACCCAAGGAGACGTTGCCATGTTGGTGCAGGTTGTGTCAAGCTGGACAGGTGTTTGCTATGTTTCACCATGAAACTGGCAAATATTACCAGCAGTAATTCACCGTGCACATTTTGAGCTTCTCCCAAGCTGAATCTGTCCTGGCGCCGTGACAAATATTCCTGCTTGTGCCAGCAGAAGCACAGGCTGCTGCTGCTGCTGCTGCTGCTGCTGATGATGATGATGATGGAGGTGAGGAAGGAGCCGTGTGAATTGATGGACCCACACCAGCACATCAGTCACACACAGTCCTAGCTTTGACACCCTCTCCACCTTATTGGCCAAAAAACACAATCTAAACTGAGTGTGTTATTGGTCACAAATGTAGCCGTAACATCCGTCTCCTCGATGCACGCAGCTCAGCCATGTTTGACAGTGATGTTTGGAAAAGTGTGGATTCAGTTTGAGGCTGCACTTTGAGTAGCTCGCACAAATAGTTCAACATGATGAAATACGGTGAAACTGACACCAAAACTGGCAAAAAGGCCACGTGACTCTAACTCTGACTCAGTACCACCTTGTGCTGTGCAGTGTAATGTAGCAGGGTCAGGAAGCACCCATGAATGACTCCAATACATTGACCTACTTTTTCTCTGTATATTGTATATATGGCTTGAAAAACATGTATCTATTTTCCTATAAAACAAGCTCATTTATATCCCCAAATATTAAATAAATAAGAAATCCAGCACATTATGCTTTTTAAATGCTGCTGTTTTAAAGGCAGATATTCTCATGTATGTAATGGGATCTAAACAGAGCATTTGTTAAACAGACAAATGATCCTTGAGCCGTCGATGAGAGGACTGCAGAGTGAAGCTGTTACAGTGGATTCAGTGTTTTGGAGCAACTGTAAAAGCCACTGTGTAGAATTACAATATGATTGACTTTGGCGCCCCCTTCGTGTCAGTGTCAGAAAAGACACTGTAGCAGGCATCAAAACCAATTGACTGGATCTACTAATATATGCAACATGTGAACAGAAATGATAATTAGTGTTGCCCTTTGCAGATGAAATATTTGTCTCAGCAGAGAAAATTGAAAGAGATGATGTCCTTTTCCAACGACTGATTATGGAACGCAAGAGTATCATTACTGAATACAATAACAATGAAATGCATCAAATATCCGAATCAGTTTTAGGAACAGTCACTATTCAAACACTCATTGCAAGCTTGATTGGAGACTACAGCTGTTTCATTCTACCTATACAGCAAAGAAAAAAAAAATCAAAGTGATTTCATCAGCAGGCAACTCTCATCCTCACTGTGAATACATCAATAAAACAACGAATAATAAAAGTGATGATGGTCCAGAGAGCTGTTTTTTATTCTCAAGCCACTTTTTACAACATCAAAAGGTTTTTTTTATGTACATGATAAAAGCCAGGATGCATCTTTTTTTTGATATTGAGACAGCACTTATAATGAGGGATGGAGAAAATATGTTCCATCATGCAGGCACTTTAACGTCCACATGTGGGTGTCTGATTGAATTTCCTTCCACCTCCAAAAGGAAATCTGTATGATTGACTGACAAATTTTTTTTTTGGTGGAAATATCCATAACCAAAGTGCAGATAAGAGTCTGATTTGCTGTAATCACATCTTTGGAGACTCTGTGCGGCTCTCTATTCCTCTGTTGGTTACCATTCATAAAGTCCTTTCATTGAAGCTCAAGTAATTCTAACGCCACGGGAACACAAGTAAGAATGTGTTGAGCGTGCTAATGACGTTTCACACTTTGAATTTTAACAGCACACGCTTCTATGTTTAGACTCATGGATGATTCGTATAGGCCTCGCCGATAACTGCAGCTTATTAACACGACTTACTTTCACGCACGTGAGGAGTTTTTGATGTATCAGGGTGGTTTGCGTCGTTGCCTATAGTTGGATGGAAAAAGCAATCATGTTTAGTGTTTGCTCTCTCTCTCCTCATTGGAGGGTGAATATGGTTTCCAAGGTGCTCCTCGAGTGCCAGGCGAGTGTTTCAGGCACAAAAGGACAAAGTGATTTTACAGACAATGACAAGCTCTGACTCAAAAAGAGCCCTAATGTTGTCTGCATGAATACACTTACGAGGCCATATTTCATTCGTTATTTACAGTTATGAAAAAGCACTTTGTAACTCAGAGCTGCTCAAAAACCTTTAATTTCACGGATGCTCTTAAAAACCACTCACGCTCTTGTTTCTCACTTTTATCACAAGGATTCTCAAACACAAAAATTCTCATAAAGGATATAAAGAAATACTCGTTAATTAGTATCTGTTTGTTTGTTTAAGTGGGAAATTCTTTCAAACGTGGGAAGCAGAACATGTTTTTCTAATGTTAAACACTGTGTTGAAGCTGTGATCCCACACACTTGTAATTCTTCCACGAGGAGGGTGTGACATCACACCAGTGCAGCTGGACTGAAGTGAGACTCTCACAGCTCCTGTCAACAGCTCTCCTGCTACTAATATTACCTCCAGGGATTTGTGCAAACACCGGACAGTATCACGGATTGGATTTCCTAATAAGATAAGATAAGATAAGATAAGATAAGCCTTTATTCGGGTGTGGAAATTCACATGCCACAGCAGCACAGGGGATAGCAGCAGCTAAATATTAAGAAGAACAAATAACTGTCTAAAAAGGAGGTATGCACAAGTTTACATTATTTATTTACACTTTCGAGTATGTATATGAAATATAAAAATATATGACCAGTATAAAATATATGACCAGTACATATACACAATGGGCCTAAACTGAGGTAAGAAATGACAGCTTAGATATGGAATATTAAATATTAAATACTAAATACAGAATATTGCACATTGACTTGGTGAAGTATTGCACAGTGATAATACCTATATAATAATACCTATCCCTAACTTAACCATGCTATTGTTGCCAATGCACAGATATAGTCGAAAGCAAGAATTTCCACTGGCATTGAACATGATCTGGGCTTTTGCAGAATCATCCAGTATCAATGTTCTTATCTGGCTGGAGACGGACCTCTATTAACCACAGGAATTATGGGTTTTGGCAACAGAAAACCTGTTGTAAAAATTTCAGGATGGTTCAAAATGTGTTTGAGTCAGAAGACCATCGTTCCTGATCCTGTTCACAACCAACAGTCAACATTGGTATCTTTTGCGATGACCCCCAGCCAAGTGCTGTCTTTCTCTATCAGTCAAGATAATGTGCTGATCATAGTGTTGCCAGATCTGAAAACAGGAATGTGCTTTTTGTTTGCAGTAACAGAGTAACTTGATGTGGCAGTTAGTTTGTTCCACAGAACCTTCTGTGAAGTCGCACTTGGAAACTATTTGGAAAAGATAGGCGCTTTCAAAAAGTGCTTGGCAGGTGATTGGATGAATCATCTATCTGTGACCATCTATCACAGCCGAACTCCAACCACTCAGATCAACCAACCATATGATGTAGTAGTAACTCTTGAGAAGGGTGAAAATATTATTTCAGTCAAGAAAAGAGTTCAATGCTTTTTCCTCTTTTCTTTCAATGAAGAATTACTGTCCAGTTCTGGTTTAACTGGTGCTGTATAGACATCCATCTGTAGCTGCTAGTAGCTCCTCATAGGACGCTGATTGGTCTGAACCACTGAGGTTAAGCTACAAGTGCATAATTTGCATCCTGACACGATGGATTCTGATCTGACGAATCCTGTTGCTTCAGTGTAGGAAACAAAGGGCCTCCGTCTTCATCCCTTCACTTTTCATTAGGGCCCGAGCCCACTAAGGGGGCGAAGGCCCTATTCTAATCCAAATGATGATTCTCGCCCCACTTTAACGCCAAATTGCGGGCCTTCAGCTTGAGATAAACGCGACCGCGCCTAGCCAAAAATGTCGGTCCCGGCGAAAAATGTATGAATCCAGTGTTCGCACAAAAATACGTGCGCCATAGCGGCCCCTAGGGGCCTCCAACTGCAGCCCCTCCAGCTACTTTGACCTACAAGCCTGAAAATTGGTGGGCATAACAAGCATTTCAAGGCCTACGAAAAAGTCCCTTACGACCGTCTTGAATTCCGAACAAGTTCGGAAATTAACGTTGAAATTCCAATTTTAGGGATTTTCACGCTACGTATTTGAACGAACTCGTCCTAGGGTTTTAATCGGATCGACTCCAAATTTAGAGGGTGTGTACGAGACACATTGACGATCAAAAGTTATTAAAAGAATTTGCGTAGGTAAATGGGCCAAACCACGCCCAAAAATCGCGAATTTTTCACAACCTCCGACGTGCACGAAATTTTATGGGCATAACCCCCAGGCCGAGACCATCACCTATATGTAAATTGTCGTAGGGAATTCCGAACAGGAAGTTCGCAAATTAATGTTGAAATTCCGATTTTTGCGATTTTCGGGCTAGCATGTGAACGAACTCCTAGGTTTTTAATTGGATTGGCTCCAGATTTGGCGGGTGTGTACACGAGACAAATTGACGATTGAAAGTTATTAAAAGAATTGTCGTACGTCAAAGGGGGGCATGGCCGCGAGGGCCCGATCATCGCCGCTTGCGGCTTTAATTGTTCCTATTCTTCTCCTTCTGAAAAGGTGTTGGCCGAGATCTCAGCCCATCATCGTCCTAATCATGAGTCACAATAAGCAGAAGTATAGTAGAATCTCCACATGTGGGAATGTGATTATATCTGTGCTGTAAACATCCTGTTTTATGTAATGCCACATTCTAAACAAAGAGTATTTGTGCTATTTCCATGGTCCCATGTGAGTCAGCTTCACAGACTGCAGAGGCCGATCATTGATTACGACTACATTAGGGTTTCCCTGAAATCCTGCTCCTGTGTTCTGCTCGGTAACACAGCGTGCTCCGAAAAACCCAGCGCGGGTAGAAGTACACCACGTTCTCCTAAAAAAAACAGCTTCTTCCAGCTGCATCTATCTAAAAGCTCCTGGACCAAATTTAACAGCCTAATCCGCCATAATTCATTTTTATATCCAGCCTTGCATTTGGAGTGCGGCGCATTGATGATGAGGGTTTGTTTCTCTCAGACTGACTGCGGCCTGTTTTCCAACATTTCCAACAGACCTCAGGCACAAATAACAAATAACCTTAGGAAAAAAAAAAGAAACAGTTTTCCTCTCCAGAGAACATCTTGCTCTGTTTCTGACGATGAGAGCACAGCTAACACTCTGTGGGTAATTACATTTGGAGAGGCTGCTGTCACATGTGTCCCTGTGTGACCTGGCATCAGTCTTCGCACCACGGGGAGTTCACCTTTTTAAACCTAATTAACAATCATCGCTGTCTCGTCGCTCCAAATTACGGAGGGATCTTCACATGAAAATGCCACAGTTTCCCTGCTCACTCAGTCAAGGTTTAATTGATTTCTTCACCCTGCGAAGACCATTTTCTACCTGCAGCAGTTTATGGTTGAAAATAAAAATCATGCAAAACCTGTCTTCAAAAAAACACCATTCAAATTCTCCAAATCTGTCTTTTTAAAGCATATTTAGATGAGATTTAGTGAAGCAGAGGTAGAAGGTTTTTGCATGAAGAGCTCTGTGTCCTGACATCAAGGATACACACTGTCCCTCATGTACAGTTTACAGCTTTTCACAATAACATAATTTAAAGGAGCAGTCTGTTCAAACTGACTGTGACCTGGATTTTATATGACCGTGCGTCAAAAGCGAGAAGATACTGATCACCACAGTTAGCAAAATATGACTTTTCCAATGTGACTTTCACCCTGTATTTTTTGTATTATCGATCACTATTGAGTTTGAATGTTAAACCACAGAGAACATGCACTACCTTGTTTGTCTTGCTTTGCTATGTGCCTCAAATTTGAATTGAAATCAAGTTGTTTTGGCCTTAAACATGTAATGACTGAGAGCTAGAGGATGTAAAATGAAGAGCTTGGAAAAAAGAAAAAAGCTTTTATTAAGTACATGATATGCTAACTCGTTGGTCCATTTAATCCTTTTATTATAGCTTCAATCACACATCATGATGGAAGTCAGGAAGACACGGTGGATAAATCCTCCATCCATCCATCCATCCGTGTTAACTCTCATAGATTAGACAGATCGTTAGCCTTCCTTCATACCAATGTGCAATTTGGAGTCACCAGGCAACTCGACTATTTTCTGTCTGGACTGTGGGAGGAAAATGGAGGAAACCTAAACAAGAGAAGAGGATACAGACAGATCCAGGGACTCAACCTTTATGAATGTTTAGATTGGTTTCCTCCACCTTTGAAGGGTTTTCATGTATTTGATCATACTGTAAATCCGTGCACCTCCGTCTACTCTCCACAGGAAATGCCACGGTGTTGTGGTGCACCTGCTGCACGAACGTCTTCAAATCGGTGACCAACCGGTTCATCAAGAACCTGGCGTGCTCGGGGATCTGCGCCGGCCTGGTCTGCGTTCCCTTTGACGTGGCGCTCGGAGCCAGCCCTCGCTGCTGCTGGTGGCTTCACGCTCTGCTGCTCTGCAAGGCCATCAAGTTCCTGCACAAGCTCTTCTGCTCCGTCACTGTGCTCAGCTTCAGCGCCATCGCACTCGACAGGTGAGTTGAGACAACATGTACCAAACACACGGTGAAAGTAGAAAGAGATCATATATTTTTCATAGTTTATTTTTTTAGATAATTGAGGCTTGTACTTAAAATTAAAATCTGCCTCTTGCCAAGTGTGTTTTTACAAGGTATATTGGTGCATGACAATAAACCTACTGTTGGAAATATAAGATGAAGATAGTAGAGTAAATAAGTAAAGTAAAGTAAATAGAAAGTATTGTAAGTCAGAAGCACAGATAGAAAACTGACAATAGCATGAAAAAATATTATAAAAGCAATAAGAAATAGGACCATTATTTAAAGAAGGTAGCTATAAATGTCTGTGCAAGAATGTGCAAAAATATTGAGCAGGGATTGTGCAAAAGTTCACAGTATTAAGTTAAAAGTGTATTTGCAATGTGCGAGAGTCCAAAACAAAAAGCAAAGAGCCGTCAGTCCCTGAGGGCCCCTGCTCGTCTCAGCTGCGCAGTCAGAACCACAGACTTTGAAATATGTGTTTGAAAGAGGCTGCTGGGTACAGCCCACCCACTTCACGGGATTTGAAAAGACCACTTCAGGGAGGTGGACGGTTCGAATCGATCCTCTGATCAGTTCGTCAATACGCTGCTCGGTGGAGTCAGCTGGAGTAATTCTCTTCCTGAAAATGGAGACTTGGAAGTACAAACGTCCACGACGCACTAGTGGAGCAACAACTGGCTCTGAACTCTGGAAGATTGTTTTTTTTTTCATAGGGGAGAAAGTCTTTTTCAATCTCCATCTGCACCCTGTGGCGTGGATGGAGGGGGTGGGGTGGGGGGGCAATCGATGGAGCATGTGTACACCACGCTGAGCAGCCTCCCTGCAGGGGGAAGAGCTGCAGCTCACAGCAGCCAGAGATGATCATGCTCCTACTGATCAATATTAACTTCAACGAAACATCTTTAATATTATTTATAGCTCATTTAATTTAGATATTTCATAAACAGTAGGATCAATAAAGTTCCATCTTATCTTAATTCTATCAATGCTATTGTTACTTCTACATTTTTAGCCATTGACCGGCTAAAAAACGGACCGGAGTATTAAAAAAAAAGTTCCCATGTCTGTAAAAATATGATGATAGGATTAGCATTTTTTGAACATGTTTTTCCCACATAAAATGTAAAAAAAATGCATCATGTGTTATAGAGGAAATTCACAAATGATGACTGACATTGCAACACTATTAAGCCTCATTCTCCAAAATCTAAAAACCAGGACTTCAACATAATCATCCTGAGTACAGTAGAGCAAGTTTCAGCTTGGGTCTCAATAATTTGCTGTGATGATTGCCGTCGGATTCTGTATTTTCGCAGCTTGCTCTCAGCCTTGGTTTCGCAGCTACAAAGATTATATTGCCTCCATAGCAACTAATACAGTCGGAACGCTATCAAAGCGATGAATTATTTATTCTCGAGGAGGGCAATCGTGGATATACAGGCAGGCAGAGACTGCAACAGTCATCGACTCACACACACACACACACACACACACACACACACACACACACACACACACTGGTACGCTTCTGTGTGCTGATGAAGAGACAATCCAGGGAAATAAGCAAGTCCTTCATGCAATTTGTTTGGCTTATTATTACAACAACAAAAGGATGAGAGACGATCCACACACTGTTATCTGTGAATATGTATATGAGGAGATATGAGCAGATCTAGTTTGGAGTTGTACTTGGAAAAAAAAACACCCACACAGTTCCGACTTCTACATAAGGTACAATACAGTGTGTTGTACAGTGTTCAAATGAGCACCCCCCCCCCCCGCCTCATTTCAAACCAGTTACACCAGTTATATCAAAAAACAATATTATTTCAGATACCTTTTTAATTTGATTGTTTATTAGTTTGGTTCTTGTCAACACATTCAAATGAGCTGCTATTTTGTTAAAAATGTGTTTTCTCAACTCGTATTTGTCATTTTTTTTTAATCAAACATTTTCATTCTTTATAAAAAAAAAACTCACCCTGTGTAAGCCCCTGTGATACAGTATAACAGCATGAATGTGTTACGTGGCTGCAGGATGAATTAGGTGTCTACAGATTATACTGAAAAAAAACAGCTGCACCTTTTTCCCCTTTCTCAGTATTTTCTCAGTATCTTATATAACAGGTGCATGAATGGGTGGGTTTGTACTGTCTGTCCAGCGAAACCACTTGAAGCTCTGCTGCAGTGAGAGGGTCAGAGTTTCAGTTTTATTTAACTCGTTTGATTAACAACACGCCTGCTATCACTGGTGGAAATGGACACTAAAGCTCCTGTTATTTTAGGTGCATTCACTTTTAGTTTTCATCCTGTTTATTTGTGTTTTTAAATCATCTGAAGAGAGATTTGTTCTTCAGGACTGTGTTCAGCCAACAGGCCCTTTAACAGCAGACACTTTGACTCGTCATGGGAAGAACAGCACAGGTGTTGCTAATAACATCAATGACTCCTCTGCTCCATTCAAGTGTCCCATTAAGTCACGACAGTATGAACTAGAGCACACGAAACTGAAGCTGTTAAATGGAACTCATTCATTTTATTTTACACCTGGGCTTCTCCTGCTCTGACTTGTCAAGTTGTTCCTCTGTGAAACCTGCTGAAATGATTTCTGCTGTTGTGTCTAGATACTACTCTGTGCTCTACCCGCTGGAGAGGAAGATCTCCGACGCAAGATCCCGAGACCTGGTCATCTATATCTGGGTCCACGCGGCGCTGGTGAGCCTCCCCGTGTTCGGCGTGACCAACGTGACGGACGTGTACGTCACCTCGTCCTGCTCTGACGACCATGCCCGCTCCCTGGGTCACATGGTGTACGTGTTGATCTACAACGTCACCACGGTGATCCTGCCTCTGGCCCTGGTCTTCCTCTTCATGCTGCTGATCCGCCGAGCGCTCAGCGCCAGCCAGAAGAAGAAGGTGATCATCGCGGCGCTGCGGACTCCCCAGAACAGCATCTCCATCCCCTATGTGTCCCAGAGAGAGGCGGAGCTCCACGCCACCCTGCTGGCTGTGGTGCTGGCGTTCTCAGCCTGCAGCGCCCCCTATGGAGCCTTGGTGGTTTATCGCACCATCTTGGCAGACACTAAAGAGCTGCCCATCTCGCTGTATCTGACGGCGCTGTGGCTGCCCAAGGTGTCCCTACTCACCAACCCACTCCTGTTCCTGACTGTGAACCGCTCAGCACGCCACAGCTGGCTGGACCTGCTGGCCAGGATCCACAGACGCTACAGCCGCCGCAACGTGGTCAGCACCGGGGGTCTGGCCTCTTTAGGAGCAGAGGGTGCGATCGGGGAGCCGGTGGGGCTGGAGACAGCCGGGCGCTCCGGGAGCCAGCTGCTGGAGATGTTCAACATCGGCCAGCAGCAGATCTTCAGGCCGTCTGAGGAGGAAGAGGAAGAGGAGGACGTGGAGAACGAGATCCCTTCTCAAGGATCAGGAGGCTGCTCTGGACCCAAAGACGACCTCAAGGCTGGGTCGAGACTGGGCAGCCTCAGAGGGGAGGTGATCACCAAGAAGGAGCCTCTGCAGGGGACGGGAGCAGGGCTGGTCATCACCAAGGACAACCCTCCTTCGATCGCGGCGCCGCGGTCTGCCTCGCCGGTCCACACCTGCGCCTACGCCTCTTCATCTCAGGTGGCACCGGCTACGCCCACCGAAGCTGAGGACGCCACACAGTTCGGCTTCGGACCCTTCGAGCTGCCGCCTCAGTGGCTACCTGAGACCAGGAACAGCAAGAAGAGGCTGCTGCCTCCACTGGGCAACACGCCCGAGGAGCTGATCCAGACCAAGCTGCCCAGGCCGCGTCCTGAGCGCAGGATCAGCAGGAACAACAAGGTCAGCACCATCCCCACTGTGGACCCGTGAACCGGCCGCTCACCTGCAACACTGGACACAGTTCAGTCACAGGGTGGGGCCCGTGGGTTGACCAGGCTTTTGCAAGGTATTGATGTGTCAAGCTGCACGGTGCAGTTGTAGCTCCAGTATCCAGGTTTTCCACTTTACTGCACAAAAGCTAGACGCCTGAAGCACTGCAGCTTTCTCATTGGACGAAAATCAATTCGATATCAAATATTTACAATGCTGTGAGAACTATGTCTGATCGGCCGAACAACCTGGGCGGATCCAGTTCTGAGATTAAGGACTCCTAAAGAAGGCAGACATATTTTTGAGTCTGTTGATTAGAGCTGGCATCAGTAGTTAAATGAACACGCTGTACAAATCCAATTATCCTGAGAGATGCACTGATACGGAATAATATATTTCCATAGCAAATAATGAAGGGAGGATATTAACCCTCCTAACAAAGCATTTTGTAAAATGTGATTGCACTCTGTAAATGAACACATCTCCGTGTCTGTCTTTTCACTCGACCCTTTGTGGGACTGTTTTTTGTAACCCCCCCAAAGTTTTTCTTCAGTGTTTGGGATTAACTCGCCCTTTGCTGGCCTTTTTTTCTCAAGTCTCACTTTTGGAATATTCACATTTGTTCTGATGTGGTAGATGTTGTTGCCATTTGTACTTTTGATTGTAAAAGTGGGTTTGATATGGATGAGAATGCAGATGTACAGTATGCAAATACGTGTTATAAAAATGTGAAATTTTCAGAGTTTAGCTGTGTTTTTAGATTCGTTTTCTGGAACACGAAATGCAAAATGGACTGAGAAAAATATTACTTAATATTTTGTAGTATGTTTTGATAAAAATAAGAGAGAAAAGCAAACATCCAGGTCGGGGATCTTTTAGTCCCCTTGGATCAATTTCATTAATTTCTCACAACTTTGCTGAAAATCAATTGCTCGTTTAAATGTAAAATAAAGCAAATAAGAGCAAAAAAAAAAAACCCCAAACATGTTTATATCACCAGAAGCTCTGGGTTTTAAATTTCTCTGACACTGTCGGCGCTGTCTTCTTTGTGATGCATAATTCAATAGTAGCAGCTCCAACCTGAGGCTCTGGCTGAGGCAAACACAGCCGGGATGCACTTCAAATATTTGTCAAGCCGTAACTCCCTTCGGGGGCTACCCACAATCCCCTGCTATGTCCACAAAGAGCCTGAATCCATCCTGCATCTTACCCGTGCTGCTATCGGGCTAAATTGTCCAGTCACGCCTGACTGGAAACAGTATCTATTGCTACTCCTGCTAAGTGGTAAAGAGATGAGTAATATGTTGATTCTCATTCGTCTGCTTTGGTAATGACAGTATTAGGACAGACAGAAACACAGCACTGAACGAATACTGAGCCCAAAATGCTGTTGGCAATTAAACCAAAGCATCACATTAAACACGAAGATCATTATTTTCTCTGGTGTGAGTGTTTCAGAAGATTCAAGCCTCGGCTCATGTTTTCCACCTGATTTGATTTGAGGCTTATTCAAACAGTCTTTTAGCCCTGCAGCCATTAAGAGCTTGATGACGGAGGCAGTGCAGCCATATAACACAGACAGGTGAGCTTAAAGATCTTTGCATATTGATTTGGCACAAATGACTGGTCCAGGAAAAAGACATACATTTTAATACTTCAAATCAATAGTCAGTCTCACCCCTGTTCTGGAGCTTTCAATCGTTTCATATGATCTTCATGAGTAGATGGAGGTTAATGTTAAATTTTTCTGTTTTTGTTGAGCACTGTGATGACTGTTGGCTCTTTTGATCTTGGAAACAGCAGCTTAGAAAACAGTCACACCACAAGGTCCATTTAGTAGCTGCTCTGGAGCTTTTGGTCATGTCATGTGATCTTCATCAGCATTGAACTTTGAAGCTTATGAACCGAAATGTCATGAAGTGCTCAGGAAAAATAAATGGAGATTTGAACTTTACAATTTCTTGAAAACTCGGTAAACTCTGACAAAGATCATGTGATATGATTGAACGCTCCAGAACAGATTAACTGATTATTATTGTTTAAATGTCCTTTAATGCAAAAGTCATTTACTGCCACCAACGAAAGAAAGAGAAAACGAACAGTATGTGCTTATACTTTACTGATGCTAACATAAAAACATAATGCACCATAATAATAAACGACTCTGGGTCCTTACACAACCACTGTACACAGGCAGTAACAGTATAATATAATATTTTTTCTCCAGTGACTTCTCAGTGGAAGTTGAGTTTTCTGACAAGTTTTCAAGGATTTTGTTTATGTGACTGACGGAGTGGTGAACGTCTAGACATGTTAATAAGAGATCAGAGGCTTACTGCCTACGCAAGCGCTCTAATATATTCTGTCAGCGAAAAACCACTGGGTTTGAACATCCAGCAGCTTGTTAACAATGAAACCCATCGAAAACTCACTGGCAAACTCAGATTGTCTTAAACCACCTCTTATTAGCTCTTCATTAACAGTCAACAGAACAAATCATAGTTGTAGCATTTTAAATTATTGCGAATCATAGCAGCTGCAATCCAGACTGTAAAAGTATGTAAAAGTGGTGTTTAATCCTCTTTGCGGTCCGTGTAAGACGGAGCACATGAGGAGCTTTTTCGGGAACAGAAGCAGGAGAACAAAGTCTCTGTTTGTTATCAGATTTGGTTTTATCATAATCTAAGCGGGAATTGTCGTCAGTCGTGTTATTCATGTCGTCACTGCTGTCGTCATTGTTGGGTTTTTTCCCCACCCACTTCTGATCTTCATGGATCATCCTCTATGGAAATGACCGGGGAGACTGAGGACTTATTTTTCATTTTTCACAGTAAATGCATTTCATGAAAACATTCTTTCCACTACTTTTCACTTCTATTTCTGAGCTGCGAAGTTAGATAAGAATTTCTACATGATCAAATATTTCGATTTTATTCCTATTTCAGTGTTCACTCCAATACAATGGAGGTGAAGGAATTTGATTTGTGGACTTCACGCCACTGAATAATGACATTTAAAATTATTCATGTAGACATTTTCTCCACGTGATCAAGTTTAGTGTCAGTGACTTGTACATGTATATGAGTCCTGGGAAGATTATTCATTGGAGCGTTTTCTGACCTGCCACCTTTGTGTTTAGACTTAAGTCTTAAATTACAGTAAATAAAAACAACCCCTATTCCAAAAACCAGTTATGACGCTGTGTAAAACATAAATGAAATCATCATCAATATAATCATTGACAAACAAACTGTGTTTACTGAACAGTTATACAAAGTCTTTCCTGAGTCCATGTATTCATCTTCTTTATACAATCATGTGTTCACAAAGTGTTGAACCTCTCTCCATCCTTGCTTGTGAACGACTGAGTCTTTCCAGGATGAGCCTCTCATACCCAGTCATGATCCCATCACCTGTTACCAATTAACCTGTTTACCTGTGGAAGGATCCAAACAGGTGTTTTTGGATCAGGATCATCCACAGACCTGACTGAGAACAGCATCTATCCAAAGATGAAATTTGAAGAATGTCTTCTTTGAAATTAAGTTCTTTAAAAGATATAACTATATTTGTGCGTCCCACAGCTTGAGGCCATATCATGCAATCTTGTTCATATTCATTAGAAATGGATTGAAAAGTTGCTAGCGGCTGCTGGAGGCTGGAAGCTAACGGTGAATCATAGAAAACAGCATGACAGCATCACATGTGATTGTTTCATTCAAATGCAATAATGATAATTTAATGCACTCCCTCTTATTATGCAGTGGCCAAAGCTTATTTTCATTAGAGAAAATCAATCACCGAGCGGTTGACGGAGCCATTATCGGCGCCACCGATACATTCATTAACACCAAGTCCACTTACTGGACTTACAAATAGACACGACATGAAAGAGTTTTTAACAACTTCATTTTGATGGTGGCCATTACTTGTAAGAAGTAGAAGCAAAGGCTGATTTAATTAGCATAGTTGCTAGGTAACAGCTAACCCAGATGCTTTAGAGCAGGTTGTATAGCAGTGTCGCCGCCGGCTTCAAACAAGGGCTGAGGCCGGAGCGAGTGTGAGGCTAAGGACACGATATAGAGCCACGGCGTCGATGTGGAGTGACTCAGTGAACGCTGGCCGCGGCAGATGGTCGCAAAGTCCTTTCAATTAATTTCAAGAGGACCCCAGAGAAAAGGAAAAATTACAGAGATGTCATTTTATTCCAGCCGGTTTCTCCTCGACGTGACTGAGCTCCTTTCAAAATCAATGTGACATTTTGTCCGTTGTCTTCCGCCTCAGTTCAGTGTCTCGTGTAACCTGCCAATCTCACTTATTAATGGACACCGGATGGAAATGGAATGCTAAGCTAGGCTAATCATCTCCTGGTTCTGGCTCCATAATTAACACACAGATGTGAAAGTGATCTTATTTGAATTTTAAGAAAAAGAAACAGCAGGATCCAGAGTTCACCTTCACTCTGTGGTCACATGTAGGCAACAAAACCACTTTGGGCAACTTTAGGAAAAGATTTCAGTTTGTGAAATACATCATTTAATCAATAGGATTCTCTTTGGTTAAGGTTAGAGAAAGATTTGATGATTTCAGTCAAGATTTAATTAAACATTAGTTTGTGAAATTGTAACAATTAATCAATAGGATTTCTGTAAATGGATACAAACAAAGAGAACTGATGACCATTTACTGGCTTTTCCCTGAGCTTTCATCCACACCTCACAGCCTTCCTCAGACAATGGAGTTTTGCTCAGTTGTTATGAAGAAAGTTCTGAAAAAGAGAAACTGGAACAAACTTTTATTTTATCATTTTCCAGAGGCATAAATTTATTGTTGTTGTTGCTTTAGGCCAAATATATTTTTAATAATCATATGATCTTCTGAAAAGATAAAGAAAGGCCAATTTTGATCGGCAAACTTTTCCTCTTGCTCCACTTTAAACATGTTTTATAACTACACATTTATTTTCTAACTTATCTGCTTTGTTATCACATGTTTAATCTGTATTTGATAACATTGGCAAACAAATTGTTTCAAAACAAACAGAAAAAGGAAAATAGAGATTACATGTTTTTTTACACAGTTATTGTTGTGGCCTTAACAAATAAACACAGCTCTGTCTCACAGGTGGAAGGAAGCTGTCTGAGAGCCGGAAGGCAGAGAGACACAGCTTTTCTTCTCAGCTTCGCTCAGATTGTCTGACAGGCCTGAAAAGTAGATGCAGTGAGTCAGAGTCGTGCACTCCTGCAGACTTGTTGTATCTCAGTTTCAAACCTCAAACTCAGCCGCAGCACGACACTTAGATCTGTTATTAAGTTCAAGCGGGAAGTGTTTTGAATTATGGATAAATGATGAAACACTACATGGAAAAAAACCCCCATGGAAATCACCAGGAAGAAAAGCAAAGCTGGCTTACGCAGAAACGTTCGACATTAGAGATGCAAGAGTCGGTCCTGGTGTGTGTGTGTGTGTAGGTGTGAAAATGTGTGTGACAAGTGTGAACACTGTCACTGTCGGGTCATCTTGACTCTGGCACTCGACCACATCTGTGAAAGCTTGACAATCACACAGCAGTGTTTTCGAATCTATCAACAGATTTTCAGATTTTTTAAAATGTATTTCTCTAAAGAGCTTTGTTCTCATTGTCTAGACGAGAACCTGAGTCTAAGAGAAAAAGAAACATCCCATATTCAGATTTATGTTTGCGTTAGTGCGGACGTGGCCTTGCAGCCCTCACACCCACCTCTGCCTCTCTTGTGTTTTCATGGAGACGGGAGCTGTCGTGACGGATCCCTCGAGGCTGTCGCGCTGCCGATGCTGGTCCTGTCGAACCACAGACTCCTGTCTCCTCCGCACAAAGAGCCTGTTCCTCCCCGAGGGATAAAATCACCACCGTGTTTACATGATAAAGCTTCATCTGATGCAGCTACTGTGAGAAAATATACTGTGAATGTAACTGCAATGAACACGTTTCTATGTTGGAACTTTATGCACATTTAAATTAGCTTAATGCAAATATAATGGAGGTTGTGGTGTTGAACAGCTGCCAGGCAACATGAACAGAACTTTAATGCAGTGTGACGTTAGAAGTAAAAACCTCATCAACATTATTGTACAATGTCTGCAACCAGGTCAAATGTGGTCTTTTACATAGACAGTTTGATCAAACTCCATATATGATATAGGAATCATCATAGATTTATTTTTGACAATGGTTTGCATATGTTTTGTTGTTGTTGTTGTTGTTTTCCAGTCTTTATGCTAAGCTAGGCTAATCACCTCCTGGCTCTATCTCCACAATTAACAAAGACATGAGAGTGATATTGATCTTCTCATCTAAATCTCAGGAATAAAATCATATTTCCCAAATGTTGAACTGTCCTTTCATTAAAAATAACATACTTTACTTGTTTTTCCATGATAAACATTTTCCAAGCAGTTATGACCAGCGAAGTGGGTAAAACATGTCAAGTTGTAATTCTGGAAATAACTGGTATTTATTTTTAGAAATAATTTCTTGAGGGGTTTTGTGCCTTTATGGTCAATAGCCAGATATCACAAATATCTGATGTCTATATGACGATCTCCCACCTGCCAGAAAAATGCCAACAAACAGCTGCAAAGCCAACATTGCTGGCAGCTACATCTAAATAAAATCCATTTATAACTGTAATACAATCGATTCAGCAACTTTAAAAGGAGTCTTCATTTGTAACAAACTGCTAAACTAGTTATGGTGTGACTATAGGGTTAGCAATAACCATCTTGGAATCAAGTTTGTACAAGACTAAATGGGAGCAGACCGAGTGTCATCCATTAATAACAGTTGGTAGTTTGATTCCCAGCTCCTCCTAACAGTAAATGTGTGTGTGTGTGTGGGTGAATGCGTCACTGTAAAACCTTTTGTGCTCAGTTTAAGCTTCTATATAAACGCAGTCCATTTTCCATTTAATGCAGTTCTTGTGCAGGGTGCTTTAAAATCCATTCATCGCAGCAAACATCTACAGTTTTCACTTTGTTTAGTTTTGTCAAGGTTGCAGCATGTTATTGCTGTTCATGGATATATAAGCAGGGAGTGTTTTGAAAAATCGTGCTTGCTGATTCTCGAATGTGCTTTAGAAAAGAGCTGAGACCTCGCTGACAGATATATAAACATTTAATATGAGAAACATTCAACGGTTGTTTTTATCACAACACACATACTGGAGGCTATTTTGCATCTTGTTTGACTATCAGGGTTGATTTCCTGACACCACACTCATCTGTGAGTCTCATCATCTGCTCTCAACTTCGGCTTAAAAAACGTAAATGTCACAAGAAATGCAGCAACTGACATTTTGAGCTTTTGTACAAA
Organism: Centropyge bicolor; assembly: GCA_037975185.1. Taxonomy (NCBI): domain Eukaryota; kingdom Metazoa; phylum Chordata; class Actinopteri; family Pomacanthidae; genus Centropyge; species Centropyge bicolor. Next base: position 12,909,253 of record JBBMOC010000006.1, read on the forward strand.
TCACATACTGAGTAATTTTACTGAGTAAATCCTCCCACTCCCTCCCCACCCCACATCCCCAGATCCTCCAGATGAAATATAATTATATATTTTATTAAAAACATGTGAATCAAAGACAAACAGAGAGGAAACCAAAATACATAAAGAGTGTGTCTATACCTTAAAAGCAGATGCTCGGCCTTGGCTGTTGAGGCGAAATCAAATTCTGTCTGAAGACGGATCCTCTTTTGGGAGAGTTCTGGGGACTATTGTGCAACTAATTGGGCCACTATTGAGTTTAGTTTGGAAATATTTTCTCATATCTGCTCCTACAGAGTAAAGTGGGAGATATCTGGTGTAGCATTTGTTTCAATAAAGGACTTGATCTGGATGCTCAATCACAAGAATCTGAGAGTAGAAGCGAGTTCAGGCGTTGTGCTCTGTGCACTGCAAACACATCTCTTTTATTTAATACCAAGCGAGTTGCACCTTTTTTTTGGGTCTGTTTTGAAGAACATCCTCGACTGTCAGTGAAGTGGTGAGTGAGTGTCGGGAGGAGGACATGAGAGAAGGTGAAATACAGTGAAGAGGAACAATTACCTGCGCTGGTGAATGGCAGCCAGCAAATATCCCCATGGCAACTCCCCCCCCCCAATTCTCAGAATAACAGTGATGATGGTGAAAGAAGGAGTAGACCAGCGTATTATATAATCTGTGTAATCTGTGCTGTCAGGTGGTGCAGGAAAAGTACATGATCATTTCTTTTCTTCCTGCTGAAGTTCAACAAGATCTGCCTCATTTTTCATTCTCATATTCTGCACTTCATGTTTTAATATGTCAAATTTTGATTTAGGAAAAGAAGGAAATATTGATCTCACTCAAATATCCTGTCTTTCAGATGATCACAGGCAAAACATCAAGAGCTTGTCACCAATATTTTAACTGTTAGAGGCAGACAGAGAGCGCAGGGCAGGACCTAACCTAAGCTTTTCCCGGCCTGTCAGAGACGTTTAAGCAACAGAGCATCATCCCTGTGGGAGTCTGGCGTTCGCCCGGGGCGTCTCCTGCTCTCTGGGACTCGTGCAGTGTCTGTGTCAGACGGTTATTCAAAGGATGACGACAGAGAAGTCCGTCCAGAATTCAGCAGGATGTCTGGAGGTTTCACCGCCTGCTCCAGGTGATGAATTCATAAATGAGAGGGTGAACAGAATCAATAATCAATAGTGTCTGCAGATTAATGGCAGGTGACCTAAATCAATAACATTTGCAACGCTACTCCTTCAGGTCATTTATCAATGAACAGCAGCAGAGCGTCTTTAAAACCATAACAAACTCATTAATAGTGATGTTACAAGATCATTGCTTTTAATGTCTCTTAGTACGTCAGGTTAAAGATCAGGTTTAGTAGGTTCAGCTTTACGGCCTCATAGCCCCCCGACAGGTTTACACATCACTGTCCCCATTTTCTAAAATCTCCATCTTACTCATCCACACTGAAAGACGAAGCTGATGTTTCTAGATGTATTCATTCTGGAGATGTTTTGAATAGCTTATGTAGCGTGTAAAGAGAGCCCAAACAGTATGAGTGAACATACAGTTGGTCTTTATTAGAATGTGCTGCCAACCTTAACATGGACACAAGTTGTTTTCACACATTAACACATTTAACTGTTTCTCTCTGTTAACCTTAAGTGCTGCTTTCTTAACCAAGAAGGCTCATGATGCAAGCTATTCATGCTTTATTGCCAGTTATTGACGCTAAAATACAAACTAATACAATAATGAATTGCTTTAAAATGGATTTTAAATGAAGGAAAAAATCTTTATATAAACTTCTTTGCCAAAGAAATCTGCCTAGAAAAGCTGCTGCACACACAAACAATTCTCCTGCTCTTCTGCCAATAGGGGGCAGTAGTGCCCCACAGGAAACACTTTTGACCATTCAGTTGTTTTCTTTTCTATTTGACAGTAGCATCCAGAGTCATGGACCTGTCCTGCATATTTCTGCAGACAGAAGAACCCGTGCACTACATTCAAATATTCCATTATCAACACTGGAAATAAACAGACAGACGTTTGATTTACTTTAGGTTTCTTCAATAAGTGGGTGATCACTCATGGCAACAAAACTGCCAAGTGTTAAGGAATGTAAACCGGGTCAGATAAAAGCAGAAATCCTCCCAGGTCACGTTGCTGGAGCGAGAGACGTCTGGCTGCGATGGCTTGTCATGATAACAGGCCGGCCCATCCTTCAGGCTCTCGCTCCATTCCTGACAATTAAACACATCACAGAGCAGCTTTCACACACGAGACTGACACGTTTTCATGTTTTTCATGTTTTTATGACAGCGGCCGTCAAAGCGTCAGAGTTCTGGAGGATTTAAGGCAGATTCACATGTGGAATGTGAGCGGCAGCAGCAGGATGACAGGGAGGCAGGCTGACGTTCTGACGGAGGCCCATCGATCTCTATTTACAGTCAGATTGTGACAGACAAACACAAGCTAATGGGCGTTGGATGGATGCGTGTTAACATGATGTGTAGGTTCAACATCGAGTCAAACACAGGATGAATGTGATGAGATCAGCTGTTTGAAGCTAGATGATCAGTTCATACAGAAGTGACCTATTGAACTCCACAGTAGGTCAGAGCAGAAGCAGGAGTTTAACAACAAAATTATATACAAAGCAAGTGTAAATTCAGGGCTTGCAACCCCATAATCTCTGAGGTCAGTGGATGACATCTAGTAAAAGCTTTGATAGGAATCAGAGTGTCTGCAGCATTTGTAATAAGCAGTCTGAGAGATGAGTGTTATGTGTTGTCTGAATGGAAGACAAACACAGTGAAGAATCCATGAATGTAGAAATCAACTGTATCATAAGAAAAGCAAATGTTTCATATGAATTACATGTGTTCTTAAAGATTAATCTAAATTAATTAAGTCATCTTTGCTGCATGTCTTTCCTGCTGGGTGCGATCATTTTTGTCAATACTGTATTTTACTAAATAACATGTTATATCTTGTTTGTTCATCTGCACAAAAACTGATGCATAAAAACAACTCACTCTACTTTCACAGGGGAATATTTCTCAGCATCAGTCTTCTCATCCAGCTCTTGGCAAAGGAAGCAAATCAGTGTTTTCCCCAAACTACTCCTTCAACTTTTTAAAGCAGCAAAGACACCAGGTTCCAAAACTTTGGCCTCATTCCTTCTTTCCAGTGTCACCTTTCCTGCTCACGAGTGAAGGAGAACACATAGATGTTTTATTTTCAGAGGCAGCTTACATCAGGACTGTCTGCTAATGTACAAATGAGGGTTTTGATCAGTCACATTGAAGCTGGTTAGCACTGGATCTCTGGACTGCAATCACTTTCATATCCCTCTGATACACGTCTAATAGACCTCTACAGATCAATATCACCATCCACTGACAGCGAAATAATTAAGGCCAAAGGTGTGAGTAATCACATGGCCTTTGACTAACGGGAAGGAAAGGAAAGGTACTGCCCCAATTTTATTTTGTTACTAGGCAGCAGGCTAATGTTTAACTACAACTGCAAGATAGAACTAATGAAGTAGCAGCTTAAGAAATGCAAATGCAGGACACGCTGAAGTGACAAAACCAGCACTTTTGAGACAAGAGCAATAACCACAAGTTACATCAAATTAGCCACATTAGCCAAGCAGAGCAATTTGAAGCAATAAGACATAAACTATAATGATCATAACCTTAATTACCTCCGCCAAGCAGGTTATGTTTTTGCTGGCGTTGGTTTTTTTGTTTGTTTGTTTATCTGTCTGTTTGTTTGCAACATAACTCAAAAAGTTATGGACAGAAATTTTCAGGAAATGTCCTTTCTGGGACAAGGAACAAATCATTAAATTTTGGAGGTGATCTGGAAAACCGCCATTACGGAAATGTCGATTTTCGGGTATAACTATTAAACTGAAAATTATATCAATGTGATTCCAATTGCTAAGGGTATGTTTTTATGGTCCAGGAATGCATTGAAATAGATAAATCAAAGGTAGGACTAATATTTTGGGGTGTAAATCACAATAAGCTGGGGGAACTGTGCTGCTTGGCGGAGGTCTGTGGTCTTCAAATGCTTTTCTAGTTTTAATAAAATATCAACAGAAGTAGTTTGAAAATTATTTAATGTTATTTTCATACAAGAATCATAGACTTGTGAGCAATGCTATAAAAATATTAACAACAAATCACAGAGTGCCTTCGAGGCCCATGTGTATGTGAAGCTGAGAGATATGAATTTGTTTTTCATCACACACTGAAATACTGATTCTCTTCCCCTGTAAGGTCCTACCTTCACACACACATGGATTTTTATTCCATCTAGGGCCGGGGGACCCAGTGAGACCGCACAGACAGTGGTCTTTCTCAGGTTTGTGTATGGGCTCCGGTTCAAAAATGTTGTTGAAAATAGTGCTGCTGAAAGCAATTTATCATCGGAATTTAATTAAGATTTGTGGGCTTTGTTGGGTTTGGCATGAATCCACTGAAATTCCCGTTGATGTCACATAGTTGAGGTTCTATATTTATATGACTGCAGGAGATAAGAATGCCTGAAATAACCCAGCTCTGAATGGTTTGTGCTTTCAAACAAAAAAGCAGTCAGGATAAAGTCATAATCGGTGTTTGTCAGGTGACGTCACGCCTGCGATCGCCGCGGTGCATTGTGGGTGGAATCGTCATTTTGGAGGGTCACCCGATGTAAACAACTCGATAGTGAGCATCGTCTTGGCGCGCGGCATATCTTTATCTTTCATATCTTTGACACTGGTGTTGTGTGAAAGGCTGCCATACTACGTCACACGAACAAAATGGCAGAAAAGTTGATTGTTAACCGCGGCCATTATCAGCTGTTCAAGGGCAGAGAGGGGGAGACTCACGAGTCTGGAGGGGACCAAGTCAGCCACTCTGCAGTGCAACATAAAATCATGCACTGATCAGGGACTTGAGTTTGGTTGGACATCTAGCCCCATCTGCTGGACAAAGCAGGTTACAACACTTCATTTCCACACTGCAGAGAGTGTTTTTTCATATGACAGTTTTTTACACCATGCTGCCATTTTAAGAACCATCCATCAGGACATCTGACACACAAGCCAATGTGACAGTCTGCAAGTCGGATGAGATGAAACGAAGCCTCTATGTCACCGATCAGGGGTTAAGAAAAGGACAAATATGAATACAGACAATGAAAAGAGAACTTTTCTGACACGGCTCCAGAGCTTGCACTGGCTCAGAAGCTGCATGATGCTGATTTATGGCTTTGTTGCATGAAGCTGATGAAAGATTTACTAGTGCTTTGGTTTTAAGAGAAGTCTGGTTTAAGGAAATTTGTTGTTTTGGGGCGCAGAGCAGAGTGGACATTTGCAACTAGCATGGAAAAGGGTCTCACCTGGGTGCCAGAAACACCTCCTGGGTGCCAAATGGACTTGTTTTTAGGAAGGTAGTCCCACAAAACAAGCATGACTTCTGACAGGCCTTTGGTTCAGTGGCAGAAACATGAACTCAGAAATATGTTTTTAGAAGACCTTTAAATATAGTTTAAATGTCCTTTCCTTTTCTTTTGACATAACCATTTTAGATTAATGCATGTATGTGCATATGTTTATGGTTATGCAATAAAATAAGCATCACCATTAAAATACCAGCCATTATAGCGAAATGCCTCTGATCGACCAAACCAGGGAAAGTTTGTGCTGCGAGCTTTATTTAAACCTTATGGAGCCTGCAGAGCAATATATATTTTAAAGCACAGGCAGCTGAGAAGGGCGTCCCCAATTAAAATCATTCTTCTCTTAAAAGAAAAGCCCTTTGTGTGGATGTTCAGAGGGTGTATTCCAGTTTTTATGGTCTCTGTCTTCTGCCACTGCCTCCTTTGAGTGTTTTTGTTTTCTTACTTTCTCTTTCTTTTTCTCTTCCTCCCATCCTGGCTTCCAGTCCTCGTCTCTTGTTCCTCTGGCCTCTTGTAATTTTAAGGGAGATTTTCTGGTTTACCAGCATTCTCCATTCCCCACAGTGGCTCAGGCTGGGTGTTCCTCTTGTTATTTCCATCCAGTCACCTCACTGTGCCGCATGCTTTACTGTGTCTCGTATAAAAAACATGCACAATGGCTCTCAGAGTCTCATTCTCGGAGTGTTGTTGCAACCAAGGTACAATTTCATCAGCTGGAAAACCCACACATTTTGTGGCATCGTATAAAAGAGGGAAAAGCCTACAGGGCTACACGGTTGCTGTTGTTGGCATTAACATAGCAGCAATGAACACTTGATCGAAACGGCATTTTAGATCAAAGCATCAATGTGTTTGTGAGTTATTTTCCTTTTCAGATACATGCCAAAGCAAAGTGTCTGTGATATTCTCACGAGTATTTCATACGTGCGTTTCATGTATTTGCATAAAATACTCAAAATGAAAAGGTTGGAGTTACACACTTGTCATGTATTTCACTTTAAAAGAACACCAAACCACTATGTGAGGGATAATTATGTGATTTCACCATTGATATTATTATTATGGTGGCGCAAGCTGTTTGTAGAAAAAGGAGACAATCCACATGAAAATGAATGCAGTCGAAGATGTCTGTAAGTTGAATCCATGAATAGCAGGGTTGCACTGCTGCCTCCACACTGTTATTTTAATACAACCACTTGGAGACTCCGGCTGCACTAATCAGTGTTTTATATTACCGACAGGCCAAATGAGTTTGTGCAAAGTGAACGAACCTCTGGAGAATTATCACCCAACTCAGGCCACCTCAGTTCTACAGAACATTTTAGCACCTTTCAGGTCACTGTTTTGGTTTTGCTGGTTGGTACTTTAGTGCGTTGGTTCATGTTCACTTCTCATCAGCAATATCTCCAGATGCAGCAGGCCACTGTTTCAAGAAAAAAGCTCAGGTAAACCCACTGTACACCACCTATCCAGCACCAAACAGTAGACAGCCAAGGTTACCAACTAGCTGGTCAACACAGAGCATTTAGGTTCTAAGGTTTGGAGAAAAAAAACTTTTATAAAACTTGCTGCATTTGTGTGCTTGGTCTTTGTTTACCACCAGGTCATAAGCTGCAGGTGTTGACCCCTATTAGTGATTCACATTTTAGGAATTGACCCTCAAGTAGATCATGCAGCCATCAACACTACATTCGAGTTGTGCAGGAGTGAAAATTACCTGAGCCACCAACAAGCACGTGCTGCAGACATTTTACCCTTCAATAACAACCAACAAAGTCTAGATTTGGAATCGATGAGTCACTAATGCAGCAGGCAGCACATCAGCGAGCGGTAACATGTTTGGTTATGATCAATAGAACCTTGTTTTGAAGCTCGTATGGTTTTTCTGTGTCAAGACGGATCATGTAAAAATGGCTGGTTGGATGAAGGATGAGCATCTCATAAGTGTTTCCATCAATTGTTTATGTTTATGTATTTGGCTTCGCAGAGCTCACGTGAGGGGAACTTTCTTTGGCCAAGTGAAGGTGGCTTCAGAGAGGAGACGGGGGAGTATTCTCGTCCCAGTGTTTTTCTCAGTCACAGTCTCATAACACCACTAACTTGCGCTTGGGCACAGGGGGGTGGAAACAAACGTAGGGCTTCCCATGTGAAAGTGGTTCCCTCGCGGACCGGCGAGAGCCCTTGTGCAAATTAGCAGGAATGAGTTACGGCTGGAAAAGCTGAGCTCAGGCAGGCAGGCAGGGTGAGATGGAGCAGCAGCGGCAGAAGCAGCCATACTGCCGTGCAGCAACACTGAGGCCATTGACCTGTCAGCCAGCGAGGCTCAGCTCCCTGCAGCTCCTGATCCAAAGCAGCGATCCTCAGAGGGCGACACAGGACAGGGAGGTGAGACTTCAGCTGAGACGCCTGACACAAGCTGGAAAACCTTTCTCTGGAACAATACAGGTTGTGATGGAGTTAACAGCAGCTTCTGTGAGAAAGGTAAAAATCAGACGGGTTCAGTTTAGGGTCAAACGTACCAAACCCTCCAGCACTCAGTCCTGGAGCTGGAGTCTGGAGGTGATGTAAGACCCAGAAGGCAACACAAAGAGTCATTTGTGCCACTGTGCCACACGGTGCCTCACAGTGCCCTCCATATGCACCAGGCCTTCTGTGAGATTAGGTTTCAGGAAAAATACCTCGCAGTGCGCAAACTGTTTCAATATGTATCTTCAAGGTCAAGGAGGGTTTTCTTTGGACGGCCTTCAAAAACAGGGGATGGGGATACATTTGGTTGCAACCACATCGCCAACAGAGGTCAGTAAGGTGGCACTGGGAGCGGGCCTGGTCCCGGCCTGGTGTGCCTGTGTACAGCCAGCTGCTCGAGCCAACACTGGGCCAACACCACCACTTACATGGCCAATATTGTTTTTGGCAGCTCTACACCGGATCAACCGATCAGGTCAAACTTGGACTGATGTTGCAAATACAAAGGGATGGAGACGAACACGTGACATTGAGCTGCCATGATATGATGATTAAGCTCATAGAATAACTTTATTATGTCTGTAAAGTTGGTAAAACTCATTCCATTGTCCATTTTTTTAAAAATTCACAAGCACATTAACGCACAACAGTGACATATTATCAGCTTCTTGTTATTGTTAACTCTTCACACATCTTGGTACATCGATTAGAACAGCTTTTAAAGTCCCGTGAACGTGCTGCATGTAAAACTGTTCAACCACTTACACTTGACCCCGTCTCCCTTTTATCATCATATACAGTAACTCCAGCTGTCGGAAGAGTATAATTATTTTCACGACCAGATGTGATGGAGCAGAGCCACACCTGGTGATTAAGAAAGCATCCATATTGTTTGAACCAACATGCCAGTGAGACCCCATCTTCTTTAAAAGAGGTCAGCAGGTACTGACCCTTCATGAATAGCTCACCTCTCAGGTTTGACTCATCAGTGTGTGTTTTTGAATCATCGTCTTCTCGGAGCAGAGCTGCTCATCTGGTTCGAGTGCTGCAGCTGTTTCTGAGGAAGAGGAGTGGGAGGGCTCGTCTATCATCTCTGTCCTACTTAACATCCATTAGTAGTGACACAGACAGGTAGGCAAGTACATATATCGACATATAGACAACAGGTCTGCAACCTCTTCTTTAGAACTGAAGGTCTAAGGATAGAGGGTGTCATTTGATGTATAGCTTTGAGGTAAATTAATGATTTGGGGAGACATAAATAAACTGACTTAACTCTGGTTACTTTGAATGAGTGGCCACAGATACTTTTTATGTAGGTTTCTGGGTCAGATCGGTCCCTTAAAGCTGCTATAGTCTATATAATTATATTGGCAAAGGATCAAATGACTGTGTTTATGTGAAAGGAGTCGCTGGTAGTGACAAACCCACTTAGAAATATCATCCGACAGCAGTTTCAGATTTACAAAGTTTTATAGCATTCTATGTTTAAGTTAAATGTTTGGCTTTCTCGGCCGCTCTCATCAGTTTTAAAAATCTGCCATATGCTTCCTGTCCAAACTGCAGACCGCCAAAGTTAGCAACTAGCTGGTGAACAAAGTGGTGCATTTATAAAAGATAATGTGGCTCTGTGGCTGCTGGATGCTAAAAAAATTAGCTGTATCAACTATCAACAATTATATGTCACTGTTAACAGCTTGTTTCTGCTGCCCTCATGTGATCTAAAAATCAGTTTTTACAGATTTAAAATGAAGCTGTTTAAGTCCACAGTTTGTGGTGTTGCAGCCTGACAGTGCATTTACAATTGGCAACTGATTTGACAACTGAACTTATGAAAGCTGCTGATTAATCCCCTGTTATTACATTTGTATGGCTGAAAGTAAATACTCTCATTACTTGTTTCACATGGATTCACGTTCTGTCATATTTGGTCTCCTGCTTGTCACTAAAAGGTTGTTGTTTGCACTGAAAATACAACATTTGGATTTCTGTCACTGGTCTCCTTTGACAGGCCAAGAAATGATCCAATACAAAAAGACTGAGAAAGAAAAAAGAAAAAAGTTTGTTAACCATGCTCAGCTCTAATTGCAGTTAAAATGTTGATCTGATTAAGATAATTAGAGGCATTTACATAATAAGTCACTTAATAAAAGTGCTGGTGTAAATGGCTAAAGACACACTCTAATTTATGGTTGCCATGATGTCACTTTTTTGCCCAGGTGTTCCCTTTAAAAACAAAATAAATCTAATAAAACAATAAAGACTCAACACCAAATCCTATTTTTCCATAGCGGTTATCATGTGACTAACCTCCAAAATTGAAAACATCTTACATATTGTACTTTCTCATGTCATGTTTTATTGCTTTTCCATTCATTTTCAGGAATGTCTGTTAATTTGTGTGATTTTAATGCGTCACTCACATTCTTTTGCGGATTGGTAAAGGGCAGTGGATTTCACGTTGGACGCGGACAGTGATGTGTTTTTCCACGGCACGTGCAGGACGTCCAGGAAATGTCTGGCTGCAGCTGCAGTAACAACACGGCGGCGCTTGTGGCCTCTCGGCTCTGCAGGAGCCTGTGCGGGGCCGCGACTGTTTTTCAAACCTGCGAGACCTTCTCCACAGGTACATGCTGTGAAGTTTAATGTTAACGGCTGTCATTTCTGCTCTCACTGCAAAAACACATCTATAGGACGGATGTGGCGCTGGCCTAGGTGGGAGCTGTCTGTGATGACCGGTAGAAAATGAAAAAGAAACATTCAGGCTCAATGTGTAGCTGTCAACAGGCTTCGTACATATCAGCTTTTCTGGGTTTTTATTTGCAGAATATTTAGTCTATCATAACTCTTGTCATCCTAATATGTAAGACTCTAGCAATGCAGTTTGTTTTAAGAATAAGAGAGTAATTCATCAAAGCTTCACCAGGCAATCGAATGGTAGTGACTGGGCAAAAATACCCAGAATTCATGCAACATGATACAAAGTACCCCAGGCCTGGTCTCACCGATTGGCATTTAAATAACACGCCACTGTCTTAAGTCATTTAATGTGTTATTCCTTTTTCTTATTGGCTACTACCTTTAGGAAAAGCGGTTCAGACATTTTTGCTGAGTTCTACTTTTTCCAGAGTCTACACAAATTCATCACTTCTGACCATTAGTTTCTGCCTGTTTGTGGATATAAATATTGGTAACAACAGTCCTACTATTTCAACACTGAGCAATTCAATAGCATAACGCACATTAACTAGCATCAGTCGAGGTGATTGGCAGGTAAGAGATGTTGCACATTTGAATACATTTTGTGAAAATGCCAGATTTTTATTTGCGTTTCTTGTTTGATTATTATCTCCAACTGAAGGTCAATGTTATTTCCCAGCACATCTCCAGCTGAACGAGACAGTCCTGAGATCCAGACAGCTGACCAGGGACTTCTCAGGAGGAGTTTGACCTCAACAGTCAGTCTGAGAGCATCATCCATGAGAGCGCTTTCATCTCCGAGGGATTCTGGACAGGCGTTATTAGGCAGCTTGCAGAGTGACCCTGGGCTAGCATTCATCAGCTGTTGATTAGTGACATGTGGACTGTGAGATGTAATGATGAGCAGTCGTCTCCTGACAGAATAAATCAGTGACCTTTGACACATGAGAAGGACGGAGTTGTCCAAGCCTTTTATCACACCTGATGTAGGCTGATGCTGCATGTAGGGAGGGACGTGCAATAATGAAAGAAATATTTAATAACTAAAAAATTCTATATTAGATTTTGCTCTATTTTTTAAAAATTGTATTCAGTTCTTTACATTGACAATACTCATTTTTAAGATCCCAAGCTTTTAGCGTGAATTTGTGTTTTTTTGGTTTAAGTAAGCATACAGTATAAGGAAGGGGTTAGGTTGGTATCTACGCAATTTGGCGACAGGAATCACTTTAAAATCACTTTAAATCAAGGTCTTATTGATGTTTATATGTATTCCTGTGTTATTTCCTTCTTTCTGAAATCCTGAAGATGCCTGAAAGATCTGAAACCTCTTGAGAAATATTGCACTTCTATGCAATCAAGCAGCAGGTTTACGTTTAAGTCTTTCACTTTTCCCAACAGACCTTTTTTAAAGCATATTTACGTGCATATCCTTTTCTTAACTAGTCTTTGGGTGCCAGCACAATAAGAGCTGTGACATGCAGTATAATATCAGGATTTCTTGAAGCAGTCCAGAAGAGCAGCCTTACGCCATTATCAATCTTTGAGACGTCTTTCTCAATAAGTTCTTTACTTTGAGGGACTTGGAACAGAGTTTAATAAGGGGGATTCATGGTCATATGCAGCCTCAAAGAAAGAGAGGTATCTGAGGCAGAGGGGGCATGCACGTTATGATGCTGCAAACCAGTGAAACCACATTTGTTACTCCAGAGCCACCATTCAGTCCTGATCAAATCATGTTGCTTGAGTCAAGGTCTTTGCGTTACTCCTGGGGAAAGACGTTGGCCCCCGCTCCCTCTGGAAGGTATTCTTACTGTTTAAGAAATCCAACTAAGACCAGTTGTTGACTTTATTATGCTTCGCTGTCACTGTGAAAAGTATTATAAACAAATACTCTAAGACCATAACTGAGATGATTGGTGACTCCAGATGTATTGTTAACGCTCATGTTTCTCCAGCTGAAGATCGCATATCCCATAAACCCTCTCCTCTCCACATCAACGAATAATATGGCCTGTCGTCTGATGGTTAAACACATGCACAGTGTCAGGAAAAGTCTTGGTGTGCTGTGCCACCACCCTCTTGTTAAGGGCCACATCAAGCCAGGGGGCAAAATCTGTAAAATATGTGGAAAGACACTGAGACGACTTGCTGGTTTTGGGTGGTGCGTTGCTACATTTACCCTTCTATTTTGGAAAGCTGGCTGTGCCCTGATGGGAACCTCTCTGGCAAGAAAAAGTAATGGATAGAGATTTGTGAAGGAGGATAATGATGATTGGTATAAATACAGAAAGCTGGTTGTTGTTAACTGTGGTCTTCAGTTTGTGTAGTTATCATAGCAGCATCAGCCACAAAGGACACAAAGTCATGATAAAATTAGGACCACCTCAGACAAACACAGCAACTCAAGGGCCTGATCTGAGCAATATCTCCTGAAGGAGGCTCCAAAAAGTGAGAAAAAATGATGGCATTTTATCCTCTTCAATTACAACATCTTGTGACTTCTCCAGTTCTTCTTTTCCTGGATATTATACCTCAATAAACACACCAAGGATACAGCCAACTGCCTACTACATCAATATTATCAGACTGAAATTGCTGTGACACCTTCACCATGTTAGTGTGCATGATGGGTAAATACAATGTTTAAATGCAGCAATAATAAAATAAAATAAAGAAAACACCTCAGAGAATTTGAACAGCATAAGTCAGTAATTCTGAAAAAGCTTTTTTTCCCCAGGTTTGTTATTCACATGTCCAACTGTAAGACATAAATTGAGCAATGCACTTTCCACATTTGCACTATTTTGCCCAAATGACTCGTAAATTGAAGATCAAATGGCAAGTCCCATATTCTGTGTTCATACGCTTCTTCTATAATGCAATTCAACTTCATGAATTCAGCAGATGTGATGAGAGTATTTTCATTTAAACTCATGCCCAATGAAGATTAAAAGCCCTATTTGACCTCGGGCATCATATTAAAGCAGATATTATGTCACGTGTCATAAACATACACCAGCGGTCGAGAGAGTGACGTGAGTGTGAGTCACGTCCCCACGACCACGTTTTAATTTTTAAACTGCATCATGACCGAGAGCTCTTGGGAATTCCTTATAAACAATTAAGTATTTATGTACAGCAGAAAGCTTGTTGATGTTTTCTTTATGCTGACTACATTCATACATGTGGTTATGAAGTCACAGTTACCCGCTGGGTATATGGTTGTGTGGGGCGGCCACCGCCTGGCAGCATCCAATTAACGGTTCTGAATCTAGCTGACCATAATGATGGGTCCGAAATACAGATGTGCATGGAAACGCAACAAACATGAAATATGATGCTATTAAAATTATATTACCTTGATATTTCTGCACAAACATGAATTGCATCAGTTATTTGTGATTGTAAATGTCTCTCCAACTCCAGCTTACGTCCACAGAAAAACTCAAATTCAAACTCAAAGGGATGTTTTGTACATTTGAAAATGGCGTGACTGTCTCTTTGGGTGGTCTTAATTCTGGTCAGTCAACCTTTAAGACTAATCATGGATAACCCTGCGGTTTAAGAGACTGAGAAAGAGTTGATCCTCCCAAAGTTTGATTTTCACAAGCCAACACAGTGGTAATGTCTAGGTAAAGACATACTGGTTTGATATTGCCATTGTGGAAAATATTATTCATGGAGAAAGCAGTTGATGGCAAAAATAAAAAAAACACTTATGTGTCCTAAAAGCTTCACCTGTGTCTCCAATACAGTCTTCATATATTGCAATGCATAATTTTCTTTGTTAGCACACACAGCTGGGTTGGTCAGGAGCAAAAAAAGCAATATCTCAGCTCTGGTGGATCTAAGATTGCATTCCTGGTCAAGTGCAAATTGAATTGCTGTTGAAAGGGCAGTTAGAATCCAGCCAGCCGGCGAAAATGAATTAATTTTCTCTGTCAGATTCTTGGAAGAGCAGGTGAAGACAGCATCTGCTCAGAATCTGCTCTCCTGCCACTGAAACCTGCTACTAAAAGCACTAGATGGACTAGGAGGAAAATAAGATGGTGGCTCGCTGATGTGCAATAAAAGCCTTATTTATGCCAAGATAGAGTTCAGGTCAATGACAGGGTCACAGATCTAAAGTATGTGTGTATGTGTCAGGAGCACCAAGACATCTGATTTTCCAGGCAAATACTGCATAACAGATTGTTTTCCAAATACTACAGTTTATGTCTATTAAAACACTCATATTTCTTGGACTGCAAAAATCTTCCAGACTTTATGATATTTCAGTTTTATTTTTTTATGGGACATTTATGGAACAGGTTGGCGAGCCAGTTCAGGTGGACAGCTATGATTTTCTGCAGCTCTAACACATGACATATAGCCTACTTGTTTATAATGGATTTAACAGTTCGTTTGAATATGACTAATTCAAAATCTAGAATACCATTAGCAGCTACATCCTGCTCTGGCTTTGTTAATTATCATCATTTTCAGACTGTTTTCTCTTCTTTAAATCACATACAAAAAATAAAGCATGAACCAAACTATGTCAATTGTCCAAGTGTGTTTTTCTGTTCAACATCCAAGCAGGATTATTGCAGAATGAAAAATATTTTTATCACAAGTATAATAACTATAATAAATTTCTGCAACTCCTAAAACTGTGCTACTGTGCTATGCTCCATAGTTTCTTCCACTATAGAGACATTGAATTGTAGAGCATGCTGTCTCCCTGCCTGGTCCTCTGAATGTCAGACTTTTAGCATTGCATCATGTACGTGCATATTTTAAAAGGAGTCATTTGGAGACAGGTATCAGCCAGCTCAAGTGACTAACATTAATGAGCCAACTAGCTAGCTAGCGCCAGCTGGTAACAGTAACTAAGGGGCGTGGCTTAAACGTTTACTTATACCCGCCATTTTTAAATGCTGATTTTTATTATCCGTTATCAATTTCAAAAAGTTCATGTGCTGTTGTGGACTCTTTCTAAAGGACATAACTTACTCTACACTGAGACACAAGGGCATCTGCTTCACTTCAACAAGCTAAGTAAGTCATATTTGTTCTTTTACTGTGTTTTGCTGTGAGCTGTGTGTAGTTGGTTTTAAGCTACTGCTACTAAACCTGCTAAAGCTAGCTGCTGCTAACTGCTGTCCAGATTGGCTTGCTGGCGGATGTTGGTTGATGGATAATTCAATATTTGCCCCTTTCTGGCTGTTTCCATCCGCTCATGTGCGTTATTTGTGTCTGTATTGATTGTGGATTAATTTCTTGTCAGTCAGTGTCTGTGCCTCTTGGATGTTGCTGTTACAGGGTTTACTATTTCCTCAGTTAACTCTTGGTGCGTTAAGTTATAATGTTTGCTTTGTAAACATAATTGTTGTCTTGTCATACTTACTATTTGCTTATTTCTGGCTGCTAATGTGGTGCTATTTGCGTCTTGGTTGTTGCTGTGGTTTTCCTAAGTTCAGTAAGTTGTCATGTATGTTGGCTGTGAAGATGTAAACATAAATGTTAAAAAAAACAGCTCATTGACATACCAGCAGTTATTTTCCTCTAACATTGACTTCTTGGGAAACTCAGCATGGCTTTTGTCTCACATTTGATAGCTGGTTACATTTTCTCATTACACTTATTATATTTATCTTGCATGAGAGAAATTCATAAATTTGTAGAACTGAATTCATGGGACTGCCTGCTTTACTGTTCTTTCTGTAATGATTACACCTCAAATGCTGAATGGCTTCTGACCTGCTGCTGCATACTCAATATTTGCTCCTTTCTGGCTGCTTATCTTGCTGCTTACATTCACTCATGAGCATTATTTGTGTCTGTATTGATAATGGATTCATTTCTTGTAAGTCAGTGTCTGAGCCTCTTGGTTGTTGCTGTTGTTTCCTATCACCTCACTTAACTGTTTGTGTGTTTGCAAGTTTTAATGTATGTTGGCTATAATGATTTAAACATTACTCTTTCTCATTTTCCTGGAACATTGACTTCATGGGAAACTGAGTATAACTTTTGACTCATTTGACAGCTGATGACATTTTCTCATCACACCTTATATTAAACTAGCGCAAGAGAAATGATTAAATTTGAATTTATGTGCCTGTCTGCTTCACTTTTCTTCCTATCATGATTGCATCTAAACTGCTGAACAGCTTTTAACCTGCTGCTGTATATCATGTTGATTGCTGGGTTATTGCTTTTTATTTAAGTTGTGTTAATGACACTTCCCACCATGGTGTTTGCTTGCAGAGAGTGATAGAGATGCCAAAATATTAAGTCAGTATGTCTTAGGTATTGACATGAATAAATGAGTTCCGCATGAGTTGGATAACTGAAATCTGCCTGTGCATCTGCTCTTTGCATAATGTTTGTGGGAAATAGATTTTCATCTGGAAGTAATTCATCTATCTTCTTTAGGCTCATATGAATTATAATATGATATAGGATGTTCATATTGGTGTTGACATTCATCAGCAACACTTTTGAGTCTGTTCTGTTTTGGTAGGTGGCTGCTCTTGGATAACAGTTATCATTCTGTTTACGTGTGCAAAAGACAATTGAAAAGCTCATCTTGTTTTGTGTAATGCAGCTTTCATGCCCTGCCAGCAGTGACCAGAGGCACATTGTACTCTGCAGATTGTTCCTATTCTACGATTTACAATGGTTTTGCTTTACGAGAAGCTTTTGTCTGTCTGAGAACAGTGGTGTGCCAAATGCAAAGATAAAAATGTGCTGTTTTTTTGTTGTGTGCACAGAGATTTAGATGTTAAGCCAAGGTTATATTTCCTTATTTTCTGGCATTGTGGCTTGTAAGGCCTGTTATGATTAAGAGGAAATGAGGAAACACACCTGCTCAAAGTCACATCATTCACGTGCATGCATGATGATGTGCTGCTTAAAATGAAGTGCTTGCCTCATAGCTCAACAAAATGTGACTGCCTTCACAGTTTCAAGCTCGTGCATGCCCTGATGGTGACATTGATGCTTTAATAATGTGTGGCCTCCTCGTGTGTTTTAGTTCCTACATCAATTGGATCCACATCCCTACCCCAACCCCTGGCCTCTAATCCAGACTCTTGTAATCTGGCCAGCTGTGGCTTGGCTGACGGAACGACATGCAGCCCTCCACTTCCACTCATTCCCTCATTCACTCACATTCCTTCAGCCACATTCAAACCCCACAGTGACCCATATAGACAGCAAGGCCTGTTATTCACCACTGCTCGCAGTGACTCCGCACACCATCAAAGTGTTGGTTATGATGTTTAATAATAAGCAGCAGAGCTCTCATTTGGCTCTGCGGGGTTTAGAATCGACTGAGAATTTACAATATGCCTATATGCTGTACATTTCAGAGACATTCACATCCAGTATGTTATTGAGGAAGTTAACTGAACCTATAATAACGCATGTCAACTTCTTTTGGTAGGCAGAATTTGATATTTGACACAGAAAAGCATTGATAGCGGTTGATACATTTTGGTTGACTGAGTAATTTTGATAATTCACATATCATTTAAGTCTTTTGGTAAGCAAAAAATCCAAACTTTCTCTGTTTCCAGCTTCTAAAATGAAATGATCTATTGCCTCTCTGTGTGTATATCTTTTGGAATTGAATGTATTTCGGCTTTGAACTGTTGGTTAGACAAAATAAGCAATGTTAATCAACAGTGTAAACAGTCATTTGTTTCAGCCTGACCCCCAATCCCTCTCCTACCTTGAGCTGCAGTACAGAGGCCTGAGATTGAGACAAATATTTTCTTAAGCAAGAAAAAGAAACTAGAGATCCAACAGGGACATCGTGTGTTTCTTGGGTTTGAAAATTAAGTACCAGAGTTTAATTCCAAAATCCATGAGCACCTGGTGAAGAGTGTTGATCCCTGGTACTGATCAAGAGTCCAATCAGTTGCTTGTATGATATATATACTATATATCATCGTTTTGTTATCTGCTTCTCTTGAGCCATTTGGGTAGGAAACTCTTGGATCTTTGGGGAAGATTTCTTCAACTCATGCACTTTCTCTTCATTCATTTGTTTTCATCTAAGCTGTCGTTCTGCATTAGTGCCTGCGTCAACAGCTTGGTCAATCAATCTTGTGGTGAATAACTGTCATTGAGTCAATAAAATGAACGCAAATCAACAAAAATGGTGAAAGAACAGTTGTTCAGTGGGTGGCACTAATCTCATAATTCTGACTTGCATTTAAACTACACGCAAAGACGTAAGAAGGCAACATGTTTGTCAGACTTTGATTAGGAAAACATTTGAAAATGACAAAAAACACTGACTATTTTATATTATAAATGTGAAAGCACTGTTTCTGACCTCATTATTTATGAGGTGATGCTGTAATTGTTTTGAACGTATCAGTATCCATCTGCTTTCACTATGAATTTGGCATCCCCCTGCAGATTTCAATGGATCGCTTGCTGTTTGTTTTTGTGGTCTTTTATGAACACAGTTTGTGTGTGTCACTGGCGGCCATGACACCAGGGACCTTTGCAGATGACTGAGAGCCTTTTTGAACCATTTGGGTTTGAAATTATGACCCACGTGGTTGTGTGCTGTGTAATAATACGTGGTGTGGGGCTCATCAGAAGTCCGAACAGCATATGATTTCATGGAGACATCATATGATAATGGTTGGTTGGTTTGTGTAGTCTTAAATAGAAGTGGGGAGCGGATGACAACAACATCCGTGTCTGGCATAGCTCAGAAACTTTGTGGGCAAGGAAACAGTCTCTTTATGAAGTGCCACAGCTGGACTGAGGTCAAATGAAAAAATTGACATGTTAATCTGTTCTTTCTTTTTATGCTCTCACTTTTTCCAATTTATGTACATTTTTATCGACAATTAGGTTGAGGATGAAGTTAACAACCTGAATGGAATTTTATTCCCTTAATGTGGCTTTAAGATCAGTTAGCTTTAACTGCATTATGTTCCTCTGGTGCTCTCAACACTTAAACATTGCTTTGGAAAAGTTATATTCTAACCACGCTCAGACTGCTGGCACATGTGGCCCAAATCGGATTGTTTTGCTCATAAGTGGCTCAGATCTTTTTTTTTTTCATGACAATGTGAACAGCACAAATCACATGGATTCCGATCTTATCAATTCTGATTCAGGCCACTATTTGGTCCTAAATCAGATACAGGTCTGATTCTTTGAAATGTGTTCTCAGTTTGAATGGTCATATCTGAATTCATGTTACTTTTATGTCACTCACTTGCCTGAACTGAGTGCCTTCCTGTGGGGTTCTTGTGGACAGATGTAGTTAAAAGTAGCCCTTGACATCCTAAAATTTTGGATGAAATCTGTTTCTGTGAAGCCATTCATGTAGAAGATACAGAGGCAGCAGCTATTGTGAAAAAAGACAGAATTAAAATTTTGACTCTTTTTCTCTACTCATCCTCATCCGTGTTATCATCATCTGCTCAAATATGCTTGGCCAGGAGATTTTTTTCTTATGCCAGTCCCCTTGGTTGATGTGTCAAAAAGTTAATTTAGGACACTGCCTACGGTACCTCTTTGTTATAGTCAATTTTGCTGTATGTGAACAATATAATTAAAACTCAGTTAAAACTAAAAGACAATGCCAGACACACTTGGTCTCAGTTCTCTCTCAAGCAAACTGTTTGCATTGTCTGTCAGGCATGAGAACATAATACAAAACAGCAATAGGTGACAACCCAATAAAATCAAAGTTAATGGGTATACAGAAACAGATGTTGGCATCTGATAGCCAGAAGTTTCTCATGTTCAGAAAACTTAGCATGACAAAATGCACCGAGGGCAAACCTGAAGTCACATGAGGCAAAATCTGCTTAGTTAATGTGCCAAAGAATTACTGCATGATCACCTGAGAGCAGTTAGAGCACAGATTAGTCCATTATTCAAAGCAAAAATTACATGCTGACAGGAACCTAAATCTGCATCCAATAAACAAGCCGTAGAGTTGTAAAGTAGGAGGAACAATTCAAAACTCCTGTTTCAGCCCAGTTTTTCCTGTAAATGATGTCCTCAATGCTCCGCAACATAAAAACGCAGTGTCACCGAGTTTTATGGCCACCAGTTTGAATTATTCCAGCTTCAGAAATCTTGTTTTCTCCACCATTTTGGAATGACAGATGGCTCCGAATACTATAGTAACCATGAGTCTTGGCCAATGTTGTTGTGGAGAAAAAGCCAGTCAGAGGCGCAAATCAAATCAAATTAGAGCTGTAACAAATTCAAAACACTTGGTCTGTGCAGTTGGGAACATTAACCCAGAATCCAAAAAATGATTTTAACCTCAGATTGTGTCATAAGATTTCTAAAAAGTGTAACCTTTAGCTTCTGCCAGCTAGTAAAGTAGCGGTTCTGCCAGTTATTAAAGAATCTGATTGTCTCTGTTTAAAGGTAATCTGTAAATATTTTTCACTTCATGCATTTCAAACTCTCTGATGAAAAACAGCAACTGCACACATCCCTTTTTCTCTTTTGTGTGCTGATCTTTTCTCAGAATTGTATGATGTATAATCTCCTGACACACTTGGCATCATATTTTCACCATAAACACAAACACTTTAATAACTTCTGTGGAAGTGATGTCATCACTTCATCCCTTCTGATTGGCCTAATATACAGAGCAACATCTCTGCTCTCTTCCTCTGCCCGTTAATAATTTCATTTCGTCCTGGCCTGCTTCAGCAGTAAAGAGGAAGCAATGATATAATTCAGCTTAGGCCAAGATCTGGGACAGTTTTGACAATCAAATGCGTGTTTGTCTTTGCAAGAAGTTGGCTGTATTGCCTTAAAACCGAATGTGATCTTGATGCTTTGGACATACATGAGTAGTTGGTTTTGAAGAGTTTTGTTGTTGAGCCAGTGTGTTCATCACTCTCTGGCAGATCCTTTTGCTATTTATTTAGGTCATGGGTGTCAAACATATGGTCTGTGGGCCAGAACTGGACCGCTAAAGGGCTGAGTCCGGCCCAGTGGATGACTTTGGAAAGTGTGAAAAGAGAAGTTATTAATTCCAATTTTTCATTAAATGCACTTGGGTCATGGTCCCCTAATCAGAGTAGCAGGCCCTATGCTGGATGCACTATTATTTATACATACAGGCTATGTGCAGTGTTGTACCCGAACGCGTTCAAAGAACGTTCGTTCATGAACTAATTCATATTTTGGGTGAACGTGAACGTCCCGTTCATTTTTGCTTGATGAACGTTAAATTGTGAACGCACTCATTCTGCTGTTTCTTGAACGGCACTCTGATTTCGTTCAGATTACGTTCGTGCCAGATTTCAAGAGCCCTCGGCGAAAAACCAAGCTAAAACAGTAAAAACACATGGTAAACAACAATTAAAATGTCGCGGATAACCACCCGATCTGGCAACCGCAAGTCCTGCCTGTCGCTCTACCAACTTCGTCATCAGCGGTCGTCAGTCTCGTCACAATTCACATGTGTGCGAGAAAGGAGGATGCGTTTACTGAGAAACTAATTCCCATACAGTCGGGAATTAGCTCGTAGCTCGTGGCAACGTAAAAAAGAACTAAAAAAGAACGAAATAGTTCATTTTGGGGAAGCATGAACTTTAGTTCACAATTTTGAATTATGAACGATGAACTGAACTAGTTCATTTTAAAAGGTTTGAACTGAACTTTGAACTAGTTCATATAGAAAGTGAACTTTCCCCACACTGGCTATGTGACACAACACTGTCAGGCTGCTGCTCTTCATACAGGAGCCATCAGTGGAAAATGTCTTTGTCAAATGGAGAAAAGTGGACACAAAGTCAGGTTTTCCAAGAAAAATGGATCAGTTCTTATTGTGACTAAAGGTCAGTTTGACATCTCAGGTATTGCAGTTAGTAATGACATGCTTTAATTTCTGCACAGACCAAGGTTTTTCTTAATTTTACTTCTGAAGATTTCAGACCATGCAAGTCCAAAATCAGGCAAACCATCAATTCAGCTGATTGGCACAGTCACTTAGGATTTGAATCCACAGCCACATTCCTTCAGTTAAACAAAAGCAAAGATGTACTTCATGATAAGTGAATTTTGGCCATGTGCTTAAAATACATAACACATTTATTCAAAGATGTGCACATTTCATATGTGCTTATTGGTTCAAGGTACTTTACAATGGCATAACATGACTCACATAAATTCATTAGACAAATTCTGTCAAAGCAGCCCAAAGATTTTTTTAAACAGATTGATTTGGGATTTTTAGTAGTTTTTTATGTTTAGCTTACAAATTATGTCTAAAAGTCAATTTCACTTTCAGTTTAATGATTCAAGTTCAAAACTAATATTTTACTTACAGTATGTGTGATTACATTGATCGAAGCACAAGAATTTGTTAAAGTTTTTGTGTCACTGGGCCACAGAGCAGCTCTGCCAACAGCTGGTGTCTTTGTGTGGGTAATGCATTCCTTTTGCAACTTTTACAGATTGCTTCAGCCTGAAATCCCAAACACTACTGTCAAGGGAATAAAAGCCTGAATATTCTTGGTCTCACGCATTGTTGTTGAGAGTGTTTGATTTGGTGAGCTGCTAAGCCACAGGCGGTGATCTGACTCAAGCTAGAATCAATCACCTCAGCTCTCAGAGCTGAACATTTCTTTCTAATAGAATTTAGTGGGATCAGATCATTTCTAGCATCCAGGCCACCCAAATTTCAGCTAATTAGATAAGGCATTTAATAAGTTTAATTCTTTTGTTTGGAATAAAGCTGGAATTGCTGTTATTGTCCGTAAGTCAAAAAGCTTTCGTAACTGAATCCTCTAATATGATCGATTACTTAACCTGATGGTTTGGACAGTGATTAACACAAAGTGTGTCAGGTGATGAGAGGCGGTTAAGGAAAGACCTCCTGTGTTTTCTCTTGGTTGGGCTCTTCTTTCACACTTGACAGCAGAACAGCCCATTAACAAAATGGCACATTGCTGAGTGAAAAAACTGGCATCTTTTGTGGCAGTGTTGCCAGATGACTGCAGAGATGTGGTGTTAACGTGGCATACCCTCTGCAGAGCAGCCTTCTCACAGTCTGTCCAGCTTCCTGCATACATACAGCTCTTTGTGAGGCTGGCTGGCTGAGCGGGCTCCCTTGCTGCGTGTGTTTCCTTGTCTCGGTTTGCAGCCCTGAGGTGAGATCTCAGAGTAGCACTGAGGATCATACAAGGACAGGCACATCTGGAAAGTCTAAGCTGGCCACACTTGCCAGTTAGCAAGCTGGTGCTAATGAAAAGCAGGACTCTGCCTACCACTCACACTGCCTGGTTAGCATTAGTTAAGCCAATCATCTGTACCTCTTAATGTACTTCCACACTCTCCCAGTATGAGCACGTTTCAAAACATTTAAATCTTTTTTCCACCTCCACCATTTACAATATATCACTATAATTTGCAGGCAAGTTTCAACACAAACAGACTATGGATCAAACTCTTTGTGGTTATGAGGTCGAGACAGAATGGCAAAATTTACCAGAGAATTATATGCTTGGTCTAAAGGGACTCCAAAGGTTATGTTTTGCTTGCTTGATATTGTCTGCAAAATCGTTGCGTGCTAATGTTAGATATGCTGTAGCTAATACAGCATGTTCTGTATACATATAGCTGCACGCTAAGAGAGATTGTTAGTGGTTTTAAGAATGAGTAAGTACACAAGGCACTAGTTTTTTCCTTTCCCTTGGATGCCAGAATAAGTGGCACCCCAGTCACATGGCAGTGCATTGGTGAAGGCACACTGCAGGGCTACTTGAGAGTATATAGTGTGTTTATTTAAGCCTTTGCAAACTGCATGATGTGTGGCTTTCTGTTCGAAGTGTGCCAGCATTCACTGCTCTGAAATTCACCGGCCATGAATCTTTCCTAAGCACGTGACAACGCCCTTGCACATGACCGAAAACCACAAAGTACAGAGCCAGAGGCATTACCATGACTTCTTGGGGTATGCAGGGTCATTGCCCCTTTCTAAGCGGTCCAAGGCCTCCCCTCTTCTCCTCTCATCTCAGCCTCAGCTCACCCATGTCCTTGGGCTGCAGGCTGGGAAATGTGAGCAGGTGTGGCTGGAACACTGAACCCCATTCACAGAAGAAGGCCACAGGGCAAAGAGGAGCGAAAGATTTACACCGTGTCCACATCTTTACTGTATGTTGAGATTTACAGTCTTACCCAACGTAAAGCAGATTTAGAACTGACGACTCCTTAGTGTTTAACAGGACAGTAAGATGTTTACAAAGCAAACCGGTATTTGGGGGAACGAAGTTGGACCTGAATGAGCAGCAGGCGATTCTTTGAATTTGTCCCTACAAGAATTTATGATTGTGACTGTAAGTTTAAGGAGGAGATATATCAACAGCTTGCAAATTTGGCAAGGACCTGTGATTTTAGATGCTCACAAATAACCACAAGCAGTCACACTGAACTTTGCATCCATTTACAAGTCAGTTCCCACAATTTACCCGATGATTCACACAGCCTGACGTTCTGCATTAATACATTCATTTTGTCCTGTTCTGAGAGATACCCATTTTACTGTAGTTTTCATTCCCATCATCCATTGTGTTTTTGTATCAGCTCCAGCACAGTGAGGCTGCTATGAAAAAGACTGTTCAACACGCAAATGGTCTCCGTTTATTTTCGGCGATGGCATGAACGTCAACCAAAAATAAACCAAAACACTGCAAACATGTCTTTTTAATGTCTGCTAGTTTGTAAAGACAGTACAAGTCTCCAGCCTAAACAAAAGACTTTGAGAGATAGTGTTTGTGTCAGTTGTTTAGGACTTGAAACCAACATGGTCTGCTCTCAGGTTTCTGTAAGCAATGTTTATGGTCTGTGCTTCTGTGTTTGTCTGAGTCCTAACAGAGATTAAATATATTTCTCCAGACAGCTCTTTGTTTTGCATTTGTTTAATTGAACAGCTTTACGTTAATCTGTCTTCTTAAAACTTCTGTTTTGGCCCTTGTGCATGATTAAAGCACGTGCTGAAGTTCAGTGTGTCAGGATTTTCCCTGAAGATAGTTATGTTACAGTTATGTCCCTGATGTTTGTTCTCAGTAAACAAATAGTGGAATTTAAGTGTGGCCACTCCACTGAAAACATTTAAATACTTTTTTAGTTTATTCGTATTTTATAGGTCAATGTAACAGCTAAACTAGGGCAGAATTTTTGTGATTAAACAAATCCATGTGCCAGAATGATTTGGAATATGCTCAGTAGCACCCCCTAGAAGCCACATCAAGGCAGTTATGAGTCATTAAATATGTCAAGCTTTTGAAACGTCAACATATTGCACACAGACAGAAACACTGAATATTTTGCACACATGTTTATGCTTGTGATCAGATCGTTTTTCAAAAACAAAACACACTGTTTGAATTCAGTACGTTTCTTGTCATCCAATACTTTTCCAGTGACGCAAATCTTTGAACTAAAGCCCTGACAGTTTATTCTCTCTATCTGTCATGATAATGATGAGTAATTGTGCATCACAAGTAACGGCAATACTTTACTATCTTGCTTTGCTGTCCTATATCTGTAAAAAATGGGCAAATTACTTTTAGTTAGGATGAGCAAATGTAATTTTCTGTCTGTTTTGTATGACAAAGGGCCACCTTGGACCACCAGCCTTTGTTCTAGTTTCCGGACGAACTGAAGAGAGAAGATATTATTTCTGCCTCCAAGGGAGCAAAGACAAAAGGAAATACCCGAAGTTCCTTTAAGAGCCAAGCCTGACGGTTCCCATCCTTTTCAGATAGGCAGTGGAGATCTGCACCATATTAAATGTCTCATGTGCCCTTTGTAGTTGAGTATCAGTAAGCTGAGTGCTGGATCTGCGTTTCCGATTTCATTTGGAATAGAAACATGTTGAGGTGAACATTATCCATTCTAGATATGAAATTTTCTTCTGTATTTTGAAGCTGTAACGATAAACAGGCACAGCTTTTCTTAAAAATAAAGGAAAACAAGAGCAGTTATCTTCTGATCTGGTCAAAGTCTTCCCCGATACCTTTTTATTCTCATTAAGACCATTTTAAGAGGAAAAAATTAGGAACCTCCAAAATGCCTTAGTGGTGCCATAAAGACTGGGAAACTTGTAAACCTCAGGGCCAGGAGTGTATAGGAAAGTATGCAGTAAAAAGAGCCTTTATAAGAGGCGAGAGGTGGATTGAACGTGGGCCAAACTGATGCAGGGAGGACACAGAGCCAGACACGAGGACTCAGGCTACTGAACAGCATGTGCTACATGCACATCAGGCTGGGGTTTCCAGCAGGCTGGACTTTTGTTTCTCAGAGGAAAAATAACCTGACTGGCCGAGTTAAACCTCAAAAAGCAGAGTGAAAGAACTTCAAGTTTTTGGGTTCAAACATTAATTAAACCAGCAGTGTGGAAAATTTGTCTCCCCCTTTTGGCAGAGAGAATTAGTCAAACACTGTCAAACACTTATGATGCTGTAGCACCGATATGGTTGCTCCCCCTTCAACTCTAGTAAAAGACTGGTATACTGCAACATATAGAGAGATTCACCTGGTGATGGGCTTAATCAGTATTGTGTGAACTCATTTGATAATGGCTGGAATATAACAGATGTTCATTAATATATAAACGTCCTGCACTTCAGCTTTAACAGTTGATGGGGCAAAGTGCAAAATACATTTTCTTTCTGAGAGTACTCAAACTGTTAATGACTCTAAGTGGATATAATGTAGTCATACTGGACAGTTACATGTCCAATGAGAGCTTGAAGTCAAGTGAGTAACAGACTGAATAAATGAAGAAGAATGCACCAAATTTTCAGAGGGTTTCCCAATAAGTCTGCACATTAGCAAAAACTTTATCTTCTATTTTGTCTCTTTTTCACTGGGAGTTTATTTAGCAGTTACAGCAATGCACAATAAATGCAAATAGCAAAAGTACTACTTGTGTTTTGGCACAATAGGACACTATTGACTGTGGCATTACATTTTGCACTGTTTTTGTTTGCTTAATTTCACTAATGACTGCTAAATTCAACCCACTGACTGCATTCCTTTGTAGTCAGTGCATCATTTTGGTGAAAAATAACTGGATTATTGCAAATATAAAATGTCAATTTGAAACCACAAACTTATATTTGCAACATGTCTAGACTTTGGTAATGATAGGTTGTCATTTTTTAATGTGACCGTAGCTTTGTTTTGGTGATATTTTTACTCTGGAGAGGGTTCAGCTTGAGCCTAAAATAAAGGAAGCAGAATCACTTTATTATTTAATTCATTCATCTTGGTGACATTAGTGCAGAGGCATAAGGTCAATGTCCATAATAAAGGATTGTGATGAGATTTATGTCAAAAATAAAGAAATAAATGTGACAGCAGTCAGTCAGTCTGCTTCTCTCCTCTAAGAAAAATAATTGCCAACTATTTTGATTGTATATTCTCTCCAGTCATTTTTCAAGCAAAAAATGTCTAAGGATTTACAGCTTTTGTCATTTTAGACAGTAAATGAAGGTTTTAGACTATTGGTTGAACAAAAGATGTAATTTGAAGATGTAATTTTGGGCTCTGTGAGATTTTGATGACAGTATGATCAACTTATCAAGCACCTGTTGAATCATAAGAAGACACACTTTCAGAAATGTGTTGTCTTCAGCCACTCTGTCAGCAGTGACTTGCTTCTTCCTCTTACACATTAATTACATCGAATATTCAATTTATTCTTTTATCACACAACACTTTCTGTTCGGGCTCTTTTCTTATTTTAATACATAATATTCTAAAGTTTAACTAATGTACGCTCTAGTTTCTTCAGGCTTCAGTCATTATCAGGATTCTCTTCAATCTGGCATCTTTTAAAACACAATTAACATTAAAATAATTAATGGAAATAAGGTTTTGAGTCAGTCTCATTCTTTCAGGGCAATGTTTTGGTCCAGTGAGAGCTTATTAAGATGAATTTGACAGCAGGAAGGATTTTGTTTTGTCTTGGCCTCCTGTGTTCGGCACTGTCACAGACCTCAGATCCACTGATTGCTTGAGTTGTGGTTAGTTGTACACAAATATGCATCTATGTTGATTTAATATACTGCATACCTCTTACAGTTGGGATATGAATTATTCTGCAGGCATTCCTTTTCCTCCCTCACAAAATATACAGTTCAGTCTCCACAGACCTCCCTGGGCTTATGCACTATAGTCCACTAAATCCACAATCAGGCCACAACAGAGAGCACCAGGGCTTCATCATCATATTGTCTGGAGTTACACTGCAGAGATGTCGGCCTCTGTGGTCAACATTTTCTTTTCTGCTTTGCTTCCATGATAAGCTGACAGAGTCAACCTGACATAATTAGTTGTCTGGGGTTTGTTTGGGTTGTGAATTGCTGCTGTGGTGTAAATCAGCAAGGAGCTGGCCGCCAATGAGACAGCTAGAAGCCACATTAAAGGACAGGGGCGGCTTCTCTGCCGCCGACCACATTCACTGCTCAGCCGCTTCCCATTGTTTTTCCTCCTGGACCTGGCAACCGCAGCTGCAGACTTGGACTCAGCAACTGCAGCCACGGTTTTGGTCATATTTCTCCTCATAATTTGTCTCCTGTTATACCATGTAATGTTGGATTTCTGTTCTTAGAGGGTGTTTTAATGTGTCAAGATTCAAGTTAAGACTGTATTGTAGGTCAATTATTATGGAGACTTTTGTTGGAGTTAAAATGAACATGTTTATTGTATTTGAACCAAAGGTAAAGGATAATGTTTACGTTTTAAAACCTGCTGTGAGCATAGTGCACACAAACTATAAATTTGCCATACAGTGTCATCCAAACATATAAGGGGCAATGCTGAAGAGTGTGCTTAAGGGTCACGTTCAGTTAGAAGAATAAATATAGCTGCTTTCCTCTTAAAATTACGAGGCTGAGGCATAGACAGGGAGCCAGGCTGTCTGAGCAGACCTACTTTTAGTTGAAGGGAAAGTCTCGGCACGTGCAGAAACAGTTCACCTTACAGGTCAGCAAGCCTGAGAGAGGAAAGTTGTTTAAAACACACTAAATAGAAACAAGGAAGAGAAACTGTGGCTGTCAGGATGCCCTCCTTCCCGATGGAGATATTTTTACGACACTGCCAAGGCTATAATCGCGGTCTTTTAACTATGTCTTTGGGATTGTTGGATGGAAGTGTTTATCTGAACCCCGTGGAGAAGTGACAGGAATAGCCAAAGGCAGTATAACATGAAACAGCCCTCTGCTGGCCAGAGTGTAGCTCGAGTTAGACTTGGTTATTTTGGGTCAGGAACCTCTGTGCTCATTTTAGAGCCTTTCCAACTGGCCCCGTCTCTAATCAAAGGATCAAAACCGCTTTATTCTGAAAATGGGCAATTACAGTACCAACTACGTAAAAATGGCATCAAAGACCTCAGCAGTTAAGTTTTGCTGAGCTGTTGACATAGTGGGATTTTTAGCACAGCTGCTTAGGTTTTTAGGAAAACATGCTGACAAGATAGTTTTCATATTTAGTCAAGTGGCATGATTGACATTTCACTTTGAACCACTTCTGTTCTTGGAATTTACATTCTTGTATTTATTAGTATTGGATCTACGCTGACAAACCCACCAAGATTTAAATGTCTTTTTTCTGTTGATTTTCAGTTTCACATGTTCAATGTACACCATTCATTTTGGAAACAAATTAACCGCATCGCAGCTGGTTCCAGTTGTGGGCTCCTCGAAAACCTAAACATCTGCATACATCTCTATCTTTCCAGGCAAGTTTGCAGCATTGACAACTGCTTCAGGGTTGCTTCTCTGTACGGATACCAGTTTGAAGATCCTGTGTGAGTCTTTGCATTAGTTTTAGTGTGATTTGCACGTTGAATAAAAAAAAAATATATTTACATGTACACACATATATCAATCCGTATAATTTCACATTAAATTTAAAGTCTACAAAGACCTAAAATGTATAATGGAATTAGCTAGAAAACATGCTCTCTTCTGAACCTCCTCCACCTTCAGATCAAGCAATTTTCAAACGAATATCATTAAATTTAGATTTGCCTCATGCAGTGTACACTCACAACAAAAACAGATAAGTAACTTTAACTGACCCAAGGTTGTTGGCTGACTAAATCTGAAGACTTTGCAGGAGTGAATTGATCAAGTGAAAAATATATTCTGTCTTATTGTTGTGGCTCTACCCTGTCTTTCAGCTGTCAACATTGGCTCAAAGTGGATGAAAAGGCTGCTTCATTAATCAAATTCGATACCTTGTTTTGATGTTCTGCAGAATTACCATTTTTGAGTTCTTGTCTGCACATTGTGTTGTGATATTAGCTCCCCCCAGCCTCCCCCTCTTCACCCAAACACAGTCCATAGGGGTCCCCCATGAGAGGCGGTCAGCCCCGCCCTGAGAAGCACTAAGCTCGCTGACACGGCTGTCAAACAAAATCTCTGCGCTTCCCTAAGTCCTGGTTGCCAGGGCTGAATATCAGGAATGTCACCGGGTGACAAAGGACGATTAGTGGCCTGATTTCTCCATATGCTGACATTTGTGAGTTTTCATGTGTTGTATGGGAATTCTTGGCATTGAGGTTGGTTTGGATATCACAAAGGGTCCTGAAGGTCCTTTTTCAGACAACAAAGGATGTTGTTGAGACACATGTGAAATTTTTGTCTCAATCTGACAAACTAGAGAAAGTGGCAGGACCCTTCAAGGCCCTTTTCCTGGTTTATGGATATGTGACTTTTTTAGAAAGCTTAAATATTTTGTTGTCACAAGTTTCTGCACAAACTTACTCTTGTTGTCAATTTAAGTTTTGTATTAAGTACCTACTGTAACTTTATAGCTTGAGCCTCCAAATGCAGCTTTTCCTGCAGCATCTTATAGTAGAAGTTCTCCACCTTGCCTTAAAATAAGATCACGTCTGCTAAAGTCAGAGGAAATAATAACATTCAGGGAAAATGAGCAGTGGTGCTACACCAAACAGCAAAAGCCACAAATTTAATGAGGTGACTATTTAAATTGTCATCCAGACTACTGAAATGTGTTGACATCCTTGTTTCTAAAATATAGTGCTTTCTTTTAATTACAATAAGCCACTGTCATTCCTATCAAGTGGACTTTGATTGTGTTTGTTGCACATTTTAGGAGAATAGACGAAAACATAAAAATGTAGTCCACATAGACAGACAAACAGAAAGGGGCACTGGAAGCACCATTATGTGCCACCAATTAACAGGCAGGCATCGTAAAAAGATGTCATTTTTTTCTTGTGCTCCACAGTTCACACTGTCTGGTGTGATGATAAGAGAAACCTTTATTTGTCCCACAGTGGGGAAATTTACAAAAAAAAAAAATCAGGGGAGAGTGCGAACACAGTCCCCCATTACCAAAAATTTTGCAGTTGACAGAGCTGATAGCAAGTCCACCTGGATCCAGTTTGGTATTAGTTATATTGACACACAGACCCAAGACCTGAGGCAATACAATAGAACTCTACCAGGCCTGATATAATTGAACTCAGCCCAACTCCAAGTCCTGACTAGTTGGCCTGAACGAGATGCAGAGATGTTTAATTTTTATCATTAATAGTTGCATTGAACTTAACATAATCTTTGCATCAGCTCTTTCGCTAAACCTTTCTTCCTTTCCAGTCAAATCAGTGGCATGGTTATGTGTCGGAAATGCATGTCAAGCTCTAAACAGCAGATGATCGCTTTATATAACAGGACTGAAATGCCAACAAAGTTATGAAAATCTCTGCCCCAGAAGGCACTCCTGTTCCTTCCGTGTAAGACATAAGGTCCTTGTTTACAGGTCGAATACTTGTACTTTTAAAATGACCCTTTGTTTAGAATAATGAATCTGTTTGCATGCTCCAAGGACCCAATCTGATTTACTTGAGTTACCACAGTAGCTAATCGTGTTGATCCCGTAGTTAATCTTCACCGTGTTTTGGGACTTCCTGGTAAAGCAAAGCAGACTGTAATCACCTCACTGAACTGTGAGTCTGCGCAATGAAGCGATGTAAACCACTTTCGGTCAAGTCTTGCCTTGATCTGATCCTTTGATATGACATGTGCAAGTGGCAATTAGGTATTTGCTTATTTCTTCTGTCAAAATAAGTTTCCTGTCTGAGTGCAGCCTGAAACAAAGGCCCTAATCTACCCGCAAAGAGGGTTAACAGTCAAAAATGTGCAAAACTATGATTTAAATCAAGAATTATATGATCACAGTATAAGCAGAAAGGACTACACATCTGGCAAATCATTCGAGGCCAGGTTCCAGGACTGTGTTACTTTGCACCATGGGTACATTTTTGTTGGTACCAAAATTCAGTTTCAATTCCCACCCCTCTCATGTACACAGGTTTTAAACATTAGCTACTGTATGTTCACAAGCTATATGTTTAATTCCCAGTTTAGCCCCAACATTGGATGTATAAGCGTTTTTGTATTTAGGTGTGTAAAATCAATCAGGTTAACCTTTGCTTTGAGAGGGGATGTGGTCTCTGTGATTTCTATTAGCACCCATTTACCACCTGGAACACCCTGGAGCTGTGTTCTCCCCCAATTAATAGCCGAGTGGTTTGTGCCAGACCCGGAGCAGGCCGAGCGGGATCACATCTGGCCACTGCAGCCGCAGCCTGGTTATACTGGGCACGTCTGACATGCCTGCCTCGCGCTCTCTCTCATATTGGACTTTAATTGCATCCAGGCCGTCCAGTAGCCAACGGAGAGGGGTTTCCTCAGGCACGTCCAGAGAGTCGGCCTGGCAGCAGCACTTCCATTTAAATCAAACTAATGTGAACGGCAGAGGGAAAAACACAGACGCTGTTATGTACACACATGCTGAGGCTCGAACAAGCACAGACACACACACACATGCAGACCGATGCGCTCTTGCTTGCACAGATTTTACAGCGTACAGTAAAAAGTAAATATTGCTATAAATATTGGTCTGTGCATGACTCTAGCATGAAGTAGAGGAGGAGGTCTTTGGGGGAAATGACTCTTTAACAGCTGTCAGTTCTGATCTTATTTTTCATTTAAAATGCAGCAAAGCTATTGTTCGGTGAACCTGCTGAACTTATCAGAGGCTATGTTTATGTGCACATACATAGAGTACTCTTTAACAGTGAGGACTGATACATGCAAATGCATTTAATATCCACTTGCAGTAGGATAAGGATGCTACAGTGCTATGTCCATGGAGGTCCTTGGAGGATTCAGTGTTGTTGATGTCGATAGTTTAACTATAAATCTTGAAAACCTTTCTGGATAAAAAGGCTTGAAGATATATCTGTGTTACATAAGCTAGATTGTTTGGTACACATCTTCCGGCAACAACACATGCGAGAGGGACCCAAAAAAACAAGTACAATCTGAAATTATTAAAATAAATACCTCATAGTACCAGAGGCGCATAATGCAGCGGAGCAGCCTTGTGGGTGTTTTTACATTGCAGATTAAAATAAATCAGTCAAATCAATGTTTATTCATGATCCTGTAGTTAAAACAATTTATTTAATTCATTCAGTACCAGTTAATATTGCCTAAGCTTCTAAACCCTGCATAATCAACTGCATTATCACTTGGCAAAACTGTTTACATAAAGTTAATAAGCAGTATGGATTGGATTACACACAGCTGAAAGCACATATTCCAATAAATTTACCGAACACATGTAGATTGTTCTTATTGATATTCTAAGTTGAAAATGCTTTAACAAGCCCATTTCCTGAAGTGATCCTACTTTACATCTTGTGCAACAAAGATGGAGTCTGTGTATCAGGTGTTTTGGCCTTTAGATGTTTGCTGTTTCTGATACTGCTGTTATTTCTTCCATCCCTCTTTTCCCATTCCCTAACTTTGTTTCTTCCTTTATTTCCTTTCCTACTTTTCTGCCTGCAAGATATGAGGTTTCATTCACCTGTATAGCTTTCCAAGTTATCCATCTTCCACTAATTTCCACTCTCCATCTCCCTTTCTTCAAACCCTCTTTTTGATTTTACTTTTTTCCCACTAATTCCAATGACAGTTAATGTACTGGCATGTGATAAAATCCCATGTCCGTTAAGATAAAAGACGTAAACTTCAGTCATCCACTGGAGGGGCATTGTCTCTGACCAGTGAAGCACGCAGAAAAACGACAACAGAGCATGTCAGTGGAAGTGGAGATAAGCAGAAGCTGATGTAGCGTGGTGACCCCGCTCAGAGGGCAGTGTTGACTGACGCACAGTGGTGTCGTGTGCACACAGAAACGTGTCAAACAAGCGGAATATCTCTTTAACTCTTTCCAGGGGTGTAAAGGAAAATAAACTGACTGATGCTTAGTTTTTGAGCTTTTCATAACACATTTAGAAAGAATCATGACTCAAATTGATTTTATCTACTGTCGTGTACAAGCGTCAGGGAGATATAGCAAAGTACAATGAGGTTAACACAGTGAAATAAATGTAATAACTAAAGGACTTAATACACTTAAAGACTTAGAAGCTTTACTATAAAGTGCTTAAAGTGATTTCACTGTCAGCATGTGTAAACACAAAGTCATACAATTATACAATTTAAAATTCATACAGACAAATTAGGAAGTAGTAGTTAGTAGTTTAGTTAGTCTACCTACTGTCTCTCATGTTTATCTGGAGGCGAGGACCACACACCCCTGACCGACAGCTGTTTTGTTTTTAGCTCTTACAAACCCTATCAAGCTCATTTGTGGTTCCCTGAAACCACCCACTCGCCTCAACGCGGCCCGCTCAGCTCTGGATGAACCCTCACACGAACAAACCAGCTCCACATTTAAATGGATCATTTCCACACTGATAATCACAAACCAAGATCTCTGCGGTAGATTAGATCTAATTCCTTGGCCTCGTTAAGACTGGGGACACATTTGAGTCTAATTTTGTTGGACAAGTTTACAGACATGATGGTTACACCAGGCTTAACCCTCATCAGGCTGTGTGCTTTAAATGGGACTGAGTGAAGATGCTGACTAGCCAGAACATTTAAGCCCACCATGTACTCTTTGGTCACCGTCTTAAAGCAAAGGCCTCACGCATGCTTTGAGGTGATGGAAAAATGAGAGCAATTCTCTGCCTTTTTGTGGTCGGCATCCTAAAACTCTTTAATTCCTAAATTGCCACATAGATAACACCATAAGTACATGGTTGCTAAGTGAGCAGAACGCTTTAAATGTTAAAACGATGTAATTACAGGAGCTTGAAGGATAAAAATAGCAAATATGTAAGTGTTTTGCTACAGTCATTGGAATGAATGCAAAAAATATTATGCAAACACTTTTATACAGTTTTAGTGTGAGCTCAGTGCATTTAGCTATTTTCCCCTCATTTATGGCTTCAGGTAATTAAATAGATGAGACATGTGAATGCTTTGTAAGACCACAGACTTAAGACAATAAAAAATAATTATGTCTATGGCTGCAATAATGATTATTTTCATCTATTATTTTCTTGATTTTAATTAACACATGACACAAATGAAATCAGTATTTTGTTACATCTTTGTTTCATAAATAACAGATTAGTTGAAGCACACCAGGAATTTGTTTCACATAAGTCAGCCAGCTGCATCCTGACATATGTCATGCTGTGATCAATTTAATTATGAGATCAAAGGCTAAACAATAAGCACACTTGTGTAGTATATGGAACTTACTTTCTAAAAGAACTCTTTGTTTTTTTTGCTTGAAGGTTAATGTTTTCTTTCCTAAATGTATATAACATTTTGATGATTTTAGTGGAGGTGTATTCATATAAAATACTACAGGAAACTGTTTAGTTTCAGTTTAGTGTTTTGGAAATCTGATCCAAGGTCTGTGTTGAAGCACTGTCAACAAGTATCACTTCTCTACCTACCATTAATCTTAAATTCCAAAAGTAACTCTTCATGCCCACACAGACTTATCTGGCCTCCGTCACATGGCCATAAACTCTCAGAGCCTCCATGTAATTATGAGGGGTGTCCCACTCCAGCAGATGACAGCTGAAACAGTTTAGTGGCTCCTTAAAATGAAGGTCAGAGATTTTTTTTTCTACGACAGAGCTGTTTGATGACACAAACACCAAAGTGTACAGTAGATGAAAGACACTGGTGAGGATTGTACCATTACAACCCATCGTATGTTTGTACTGATGTTACCCTGTCATTTTCAGAGTCTGCCAACCTGACGCTGGGGAATTAGGTCACAATGTCTGTCGCCTGTGAATGGGAAGCAGCCAGTGTTTTGGATTGTGTAGTACCGGATCAGTATTGCAGAGGTTTTTACCACAAACTCAGATCGCATAACCTACAGTTGCACAAATGGGAAATCTAACAGTCCTGTATTCATATTTGATGGAGACGATTGGGTAATGTTTTTACAGTGGTTGCATTTTTCCATCATAATCATTTATATTTCCCGAAACCTTTGCTGAATGGTTACATTTTGCATGGTCATCACTGGTGTGATTTGTGGCCTTTTATTTAGAAAACTGTGATGGTTGAAGTCACCTGAAAGACAGAAAGCTGGCATCTTTATTGCCCACAATGACACTGGATATTATTGGTTATCAAGAGCAATAAACGTCCTATGAAAGAAATGCTCATCCTATAATGGTATGAATACTGTTTATAGAATAGTGTCCCTTCAAATTGTCTTTATTTTTTGAGATAATGGCTTAGAAGTGAGGCTGAAATAATTTGACTAGCAGCAGGATCCTAATAGGACATTTTAAGCTGCAACACGTAATGGAACATTTTGAACTTCAATATCTAGGAATCATCTAATTTAATGTGAATAAACATAAGGATGTGTATCTATAACATGGATGTATTAAGACAGTCAATTTTGTTTCAGCCATTGTGAGAAACAGCTGTATGATTCTAGGTATTGATGTTGCCATATTTCTGACTTTTCTTTTGGTTTTCCAATATGCATCTATTCATCTTTACAACTTCAACAAAAAGAAAACCAGTGGCACAAAGATGGAAAAAGACCATTGGGGAAAGGAGGATTTTTTTTTCCCTATACAACCTCATGCCATGATCTGGCTTACAACAGGTGCATTTTTCCATAAAAGTCCTCCTTTATACATCTTCAAAAGTGTATAGTACTTTTGTGACCCCTGAAATGAGTTTCTGTCTGCTGCATTTTACCATATATGACTCATTAAGGGACGTCTTATAAGACAGAACAGCATATTGTCTGTGTGCATATGTCTGGCTACAGTACTGTATAAGGAGCCCACTGTTCTCGTAAGCTGCTACGTTCTGAGCAGCAGCCTGTAAGTTCTCTAAGGAATGTTAGTAATTAGCTCAGTAATCACAAGCTTTAGGAAATCTGCAGGAAAACAGACTTTATCGCTGTGTGAAAGTCTTCTGTCTGCACTAGTAATGCTTTCTAAAACGCTGGTTTTATTATGACATTAAAGCTAGCAGCATATCAGCAGGATACAGTATATAGGGTTGATCCAGCCTCGTCCAGTCTGAGGGGTTTTCTAGGGTTTTACTAGAAATGCTGAATAAAAGATTTAGCATAGAGGCTCAACATAAACTTGCTGCTAAAATGTGTCCAAAGTCTGTGGTAACCAGATCATAAAGTGGATATTAAGGCTACACACCCCTTTAAATGCTCTATTTTTTTATTAATTTAAGACCTGCATAAGACATTGGATTAGAGTTTTTCTCTTCAATTTGGGTTTCCTCAAATCATCGTTGAAACAAAAGGCTCATATTTTCAGTTTATTACAAATGGAAAACCGAACTTTAAATGTATTTTACAGTCAGTCGACTTGGCCTGGAGTGCTTAGAAGTTGAGGCATTTAGCAGATGTAATATGAATTAATTGTTGTGTGTGAGACAAAATAGGAAACTGACTTTAAGGAGCTTAACTGGGTTTCATTATGAACTGCACAAATTATAAGATTACTCTTCTAACACTGTTGTTCTGACTCAGCTAAAGCCATATCTATACTGTTACTATTTGATTCAGTCCTGGAGAGGTGTCATGGTGACATTGATAATGAGATGACATCTTGTTACCAACATTTATTAATATGTTACGACTAGAAGGCATCTGATAAAGCGATAAAAGAAAAAAAAGAACTCAAGATAATTAATTTACAATGATTAAAACAGAGACAAGTGGAAAACCATCACATTAAGCAAACATGAACCAATGTAAGTGACTTAAATGACTAATCAATGATGATGATCAGTGATGATGAATGAGATTTGTTGTTGAGGAAGTTCCTTGTCATTGACTTATTGATTCATCAACTAATTGTTTTAGCAATAGCTTTATACATGTATTTTTTTAAATCAATTTCTTAAAATGACTTTTGTTTCAGTATTAATAATCAATAAAGGTTTAGGTTTTGCAATAAATTGAATTCAGCCATAAAGCAGCAAGTGATAGAAAGCATAACAATTAAGTGAGCAGAAGATGATTAGGTAAGAACTCCATTGTTCTTTCTGTGTGTCTTCTTTCAACAGGTAGACATAAATCCAGCTTGATATTTGAGCATTCCTCACATTCTCAATTATGTAAGCAGTTCACATATGGATGTCCTTATCCAGGTAGTCCTTCAACTTCCATCTCCTTTATGTTAAGGTAGACAGAAACCGGAATGTGGGCAGGTGTGTTTGATAAAAATGTAAAATTCTACAACGGTCTTGACAGACAAGGCACTGAGAGATGTCTATCAACCCCCGCATTGGTGTCTCAGACAGACCTGAGTCATGCTGTAGTGCTCCAAGGCAGCTCCTCAAGGGGATGCTCTGTTTTTCTTTTTGACTGAGCTCTTGGCCTTCGCCCACCTGGCTGCGGCTTTACGATGCAGTTTCTCATTTTTGTTTTGACTGATTTGTGGTACAAGCTTCTTTGATGCAAGGGCCATTGTTTGGAGCATGTCGTCCTCGTGGGATCATCGCGAAGCATTGCAGAACTTTCTTCTGGGTATTGAGCACAATGCATGTGCCAGTTTCTCTCTCAAAGCATCTCAGCACTTTCATTGTACTGTATGTGTGTGCTGAGTGTGTGAAAAGAGAGGACAGAGACAAGGCAGCTCTCAATAGCTACATGGACCCAGAGTGCTGTATTTGTGCCAGGACTCCCACTCACACTAGAAAACGACAAAAAGCAGTGATGAACAATCTGTTTTCTTTTCCACAAAAGGCTGCAGTGTCAGATGAGACGAGGACGATGCTTTTCTCCCTCTCGCACTTTGTGCTTCCACCACGCAAATGTGACTCAGTGAGCGGGTGAATTCACACCAACACAAAATGCCTCAAACCCTCCCTTGCTTGTCTCTCTCGGGCTCTGGCAAGCAAAGGGGATCCTGAGTGTGTGTGTCCATTATCAAGGCGACCCATCTCCCCTCAGTGCTGAGTGCTTCTCCAAGGTGTACAGTACAGCCAGGCAGGCCGGACAGAGAAAGGACTCCATTCTTCTACCCCTCCTGACTCACGGCAAAAGTGCAGCGCTACCTCGAGCTCTGGTTTCTGTGCTCCTTTTGTCTCGCGCCACCGATCGAGGACACAAAATGGGTCTGGAGGGAACCCAACACCGCGCCCTCACGTTTCTCATCGGCCCTGTGGAAGCTACAGTCCCAGGAATGAAAAAAAGGGAAGCTGTTTTCATCAACAGAGACAGAAGAACATGTGCTTTTTTATCAGCATCTTTTACAATTACACATTTTACTCTTCTTGTTTTTATCTACATACTTATTCAGCGTTTATATATCACCTTTAACTTGGTATGAGATACAACACTCCCATCTCCCTGTAACCTTTAAATAGGTATTTCCCGCTCACACTTGAAACTGTCCCAGGTGGTCTGCCCGGTAAAGCAATGCCACTGACCCAGTAATGTGAGCAGAAAGCCTTCCTCTGAGTCGCTCTGCTCTGCAAGAACTAGACCTGGATATTGCAAAGGGCCAATCACAGCGGATGCTCGTAAGTGGAGCTTTTTGGTGAAGGAATGTTGCCGGTAAACACAGATTTGCCATTAGATATGTGTGGTACCAAATCTGACCTTCACTATCAAAGGGATACGATACCTGTGCGAGATCACACACTAGAAGCTGAAAGGATCGGTGTTTGTGTGTATCTGTACATTTAGAGCACATTAATGAACACTGGTAAAAATATAAAGATATAAACAAGCCGGATTTGAGCAAGAATGCTAATATACTTCCATATGTGTATGTGTGTGTTTATAATTGTAGTTCCAACAGATCATCACATGCTACATTGCTTCAAACACATCCAACCTCAGAGTACTTCAAGTGAAAGTATTTCCAAAGACATTCCAGTCCAGGACCTTTTTTTCTGCTGCTGCGTTAAAGTAACTGCCTCAACTTTCTAAACGGCCCTTGAGCAAGACAGTTCTAGTAAACAAGTGAACACTGTGGTTGTTCTAGGAGGCTGGTGTGAATGGAATAAAAGCATGTAAGAGCACTCACATGAGCTAATAAACAGAACAAATATATTTAATGGTACATATTTGTATACTATTATGAATACTTCATAAATAGTCCCTTGACTTGAAAAGCATGTCTCAGCTCAGTGTTTTTCCCACTGTGATGCCCAGTGACATATTGGCACCCACATGTCAGTCGGCCTCATTTAGAGCGAGCTTTTTCCTCATTGACTTTCCCCATTTCCAACTGTCACACAGCCTGGCACAGGCCTATGGGAGTGGAAACCTGGGGTCAGGCCTGGCCCTGTAGCCCACATTACTCACTTCTGTAAACCTTGTCATAGCATCTGCAGGAGCTCGAGACTGGAGGCTCGCCCGTCTGTTTCTTCTTGGTTTGTTCTTTCCTGACTCAGCTTTGCCAGAGGAGCTCCTGCTCCTCTGCAGAGAAAAACAGACTCAAGCCAAACTTTTATATCTGGTCAAATGTTTGAAAAGGCAGCATTTCAAGCATGGGTGAAGATGTGTGCTGAATGTGCAGTCAGAGGTTGTGATATGTCAGTCTACATATAAATACATTTCCTGTGAAAAGAAAGCCAATTACACAAATGTGATTGACAAATAATCTAAAGAAGTGCAAAAGGGACTACATTAAAGGGTCCATAGAGTCACAGATTTTTTTTCAATAAAACAACAAGAACTGTAAACAGTTAAAAGGCAATAGCAGTGAAAATGCAATGGCAGTGTAAATTGCATAATGACAACCACAGTGGGTTACTAGGTTACTCCTGACTTTCATGATCTACTTAATATATAAGCCAGTGGGCTTCGGCCAAATTGCACCATCATAACATATGTCAATTCAAATAAATCTCAGCTAGTGTCAGACTTCTTCCTTCCAGCGACACATAAACGAAACACAGGTGTCTCTATCTCAACTGTTTATATCTCCGTCTCTCACGCAATGCCGGCCTGTAGGGAAGTCTAGTGTCTGTGTGGAAATCTGTCTTCCACAGCTATCTCTAATATTTCACACCTCTGTGTGGAGAGTGGGGGCGGATGATTTGTGGTCAACAACACAGA
Source organism: Centropyge bicolor (assembly GCA_037975185.1). Classification (NCBI taxonomy): domain Eukaryota; kingdom Metazoa; phylum Chordata; class Actinopteri; family Pomacanthidae; genus Centropyge; species Centropyge bicolor. The sequence continues at coordinate 12,951,364 of JBBMOC010000006.1, forward strand.
GAGTACTTGACTTCCTCTAGGTAGTCATTCATTGCTGTGAGTGTTCAAACAGAAGACATCATGTCCATTTCAGGCCACACTCTGTGTCCTGAAGCCAACTTTAGAGCTGTCTGTGTTAAATGTCACAAGCCTTGGTGCTCAGCACTGAGTAACTGCTCTTATGTCAGTTCTGTAGTTGTAGCTACTATATGGGAATTACTTAATGTCCAATACCATTATGAGCTAACAAAAGATTAGTAGATTAAAAGATTAGTAGAGTAGTATATTAGATTATGTTTTGTGTTATTATTGCAATTATATTAATTTGTGTTGGAAGTGTATCTAAAGATTAAACAAATAAAATCCCAAAATCTGAAAGCTAATGTTGTTTACTGCAGCAGACTAGTTGATCATCAGAGACTTTGTGCTAGTGGTGCTTTTGTGAATTTATACATTCAGGGCCAAGTTTGTGTTTACAAAAAGCATACTGTACATTTAATGTGCAGCTGACTCATCCTGGTACTGATAGCAGAAGTGGGCTGTATGGGCACACGCTGTCTTTGCTGTGGCAGGGATGCTGAGTGTTTGAAGCTGCGTCTGTAACTCGACACAAGGCAGAGGCCAGAAGGAATTATAGGCCGTCGGATAAACAGAAGCTGTAGAGGAGTAGCAGGGCGTGCTCCCTTCAGGAAATTAAAAGCCATTGCTTCTTCCTTTAGTCTCCCTATCCCCTCTCATCTGCTGCCAGTCCGGTTAATGAATAGCACACTAATAGTGTCTGGGGTCTTTATTTTCTGCTGTTGTCTGTATAGGACATTTATCCTCATACTTCCAGTGTTATATGAGCACATAAATAAGTTTGTTGTAGTGCAATGTCAAAACTGGCAGTCAGTAATTGCTGCAGTGACAAAGCTGCCTTATATCCTATCATTTACATCATGATGAGCCAGTTTTCTTTTGAAGCAGTGACTAAAATAATTTACCTTTCTGTCAGTGATACCAGAGTCTGGGAACCAAAAGGAAGAAAAACCTTCTTGTATTTCAACACCTCCTCAGAGGTTAACATGGTCATTCTTTATAGAACTTAGGCTACAATTTTCGACCTTTATACTTAGGACACATCTGGACAATTTTACATGCCTAAATGTCAAATGACACCTTAAAACGGAATCCTTCAGGTTTGATTGAACTTAGCGGACTGGTGGCCTTCATCTACACCTCCCTCACCCATGACGTTAGATCACGATGAGGAGGATGAGGAAGAAATGAATAATTAAAACCCCACCACGCCCTTTGGTAATGTAAACCATGTTTTTGTCAACTGACATCCAAGCATACACCGCCTGCTATAATATTGCTTTGCTAGCTACTGCCTCCACAGGTTAGCAGTCAAGTGTAGTTTCATTTGATGAGAGGGGTCAGTACAACAAGAGATAACTCAACATTTTATGCTGTGATGCAAGATTAGAACTTGAAAAAAATTGTTCTTTAATTTCAATGTGCCTGAGTCAAAACATGCGTGATGATTTTTGGAAACTTTGGCAAAGCAAGCAATGTTGGGGGGAAAAAAGCTAGGAAAGAATTTTAGGTCTTATTTTTAAATAATGAGTTGAAGGAAAGGAAAGGATCTAGCACAGAGAAAAGGAAAGCTGTTGTAAATTCTGAGCCTTTATTGAATGCAGGATGCTCTCCAGGGACGTCTGCATGACTGCTCTTTTATGTATACTTTTTAAACATTTTTAATAACAAGCCACACATGAGAAAGAGATCGTATCTCATTGTGGTTAATCTGGATAGTGGATGGCTTGTATATTAAAATGAAGGAGAGCATGTGTTGGTATTTGCACACTGCAGAGCAGAAGCAGGCATTTGGCGTTCATCTCAAAGCAATAAAATAGGGAACATGAACAAATTTTATTCGGTAATGGAATTCTGGTCACGCATGGTGTTACCAATGTGTCCTCGTTAGGTTGTTTTGGAACATTCATCTCTACACTATTCAAACACTTTGCCTCACCTGTGTCGTGAAGAACGTTGGAAAAACAAACAGTAGCAGGGCACAAAGAGCAGACCAAGCAGCTGTGACAGGGTTGAAGAGGTGAGCAAACATGCATGACACGTCTCGGTCAAAGCCTTAAAAACATATGGGTGATTAGATGTCAATGCATGGTTCTCATACCAGACACTTGAAAATTATCCACAATTTTTCACCTCATTGTTTTTAAATTGTGAGTTTGCTTTTCATAAACTGTCATTTCATTGCCCAAGAGACATACCAACATGAAAGCAAAGATTTATGACACCCTTACAACGTTGTCAGGAATTGAGGTTTGTTTCATATCGCTATGCATCGAAAGTGATAAAGGTCACCTTTTTCCATCATTTTCCAACATTCACTGGTATCCAGCTCAGGGGTCAGAGGTCACAGCACATCGTAGTCAGGAATCCCATTGCTATTGCCAACAATCACAGGAACCATATTGTTCTCTATAGGGATTTATTTTATGACGGCTTACAAAAGGAAATTACAGACAAGTAGAAAAAGTATTCATGTGATCATATCGCAGTTATGTCACAAAGTCTGAAATGTTTGTTCTAAACCTCAGTATACTGACAACTGATATAGAGTAACAATGTCCAGCTGTTTGGCTCTTAAACCTTCACAATTCCTTGTGATTCCTCTTCATTTGAGTATGAAGCAATCTCCTCAGTGTTAAAGAGACAAAGAGGAAAGTGAACACACCTCTTCAAAGTG